>JAUZSV010112994.1:0-13898 GCA_034780495.1 Parotocinclus cesarpintoi | reverse complement strand
GGTGAGTAGTACTTTTTCCACTTTTCCCCCAACTTAACCTCATTAACTATGGAATAATGACAATGTATACAAATGTCACAATCAAGGCATAAAATAGCAAGGATAAAAAACATACCAGAAATGCCATGTGATTGATTCACATTAAGTGATGGCTAGTTTCATTAGCTGTGGAATTTAACACACAGTTCATGACTAAGGACTTGCTAGAAGAAAGGAGTCAAAAGGCTGTTTGAATCTGGTTGCCCCAGATGATTCACAAGTTTCTTTATGAGCTGGTGACACCATTTATAACTACAATAGCATTTGATGCTCTGCACATTTTCATTGTGTCTCTGTGTGTAATTCTAGCTTAGGTATGCTCGTAAGCTGGACCTTTATAAATAAACATGTCGTTGCATTTATTTTGTTGTCTAATCTATGATTTGTATTTTGAACTGCTCTGCAAAATCTTTAAACTTTTTATATTCTTGTGTTTCTATGGGAACACAATCACACACTTGTCCCTGTGTCCATGGGAGACCAGGGGCCTCATTTATAAAACCCTGCGTGGATTTTGGTGTAAAAGTGTGCGTACGCACAAAAGCAGGAAATGGCGTACGCATAAAAAAATCAGATTCATAAAATCGTGCGCACGCACACCTGTACGCTGTTTCTGCTTTATAAATCATAATCTACTTCAAAATTTGCGCAGGCAAGCCAGCCTCATATTCCGCCTCGTATTCCGAGCTACTGTAAAAATACTACATATAGTACATATGAAGTAGAATAAGATACGGCAAGCAATAAAACTTGCTGACAAAAATTCATTTAAACAAGCAATTCTTCCTTATGCTAAATGAACTGTTTGCATTTTCTCAATTCTGTATGTTACCACATGATGCCGCTAAATTTCCGCTCTCTCCGCAATCTTTTCAAGGAGTACGGATGCCTCACACTTTGCTCGTTTTCACGCAAAGTATTTCTTTATAGATCACAAGTTTTGCGTGAGATGTTTTGTACGCACATTTCAAGTCTGTTTTTGTGCGTACGCACCCTTTATAAATGAGGAGCGAGATTAAAACATAAAACAAAACTTATCCGCTTGTTTTCAGTCAGGGTCGCAGGAAATGGTGTCCAACCGGTAACACAGCGCACCAATCCATCATAGGTGACATACACTCTTACAAACCAAGGGCAACTTTGGAAACACCAGTTAACCTAAACGCATGTTTTTGGAATATGTAAAGAAACCGAAGAACCTGGAGAAAACCAAGACAAGCACAAAAAGGACACAGGTGGAGCATAGGGTAGGGATCGAACAGGGGGCCTTGGAGCTGTGAGGCGGCAAAGTTAACCCCTGCACCACCTAGCTCCCCCTTCTTCATTCAGTCAGGATTGCAATTAAGAGAAATATAAATATAAACCATACACACGTAACAATGGGGCATAATATCAAGTTGCTTCCCCTATCACTACTGCACACAAAATATAGCCCCTCTCCCCTCCCAAAATACCTAACCAACCAAACACAGGCTGTCACTATAGATTAGAAAAACAATCCCAAATATTTAGGAATTCTAACTCTATAAGTAGACAGGATGACATTTTGGCATGTATGAACATCAAGAAACACTATAAAGTGTTAGACAGCATGAAGCTGTCTTTTGTGCTTTGAGACAATCCCTCTATCACAAAGAGCCTTGTCACAAGCAGCAGGATCCCATGCATGCTGTTGAAACAAGGCTGGTCTTTATGTACAGCTATAAATAGCTCAGCAATCCAGGCTTCACCAAAGGGTACAGTGCTAACATCCATCCTGTCACAATCAGTAAACTGATTTTCAGTGGACTGAATAACAAACATGACTATTTTTACTGAAAATACAGTACGCCTTACAGGAGGTTAGAGTGAATTGCAGGATGCTGTACTGTTAGATGCAAATTCACCAAAAAGCAAAGATGAGACATTTAAAAAAAAGATGGGATTCTTTCAGACTTTAGTCTCCTTCTTGCACCATGAGGACTATTTTTTAAATTATATATGACATTTTATATTTAAATTCTATATTTACATGAACATTACAAGATTTATGCTAGTACATTGGTACCTAGGTTCTCAACCACCTCAAAATTTGTGAAATTCAAAATGTCTTAACACATTTTTATTACAGAAATGTGTCTCGGCTCTCGTCATTTGCTCAATATCAGGCACATTTGCTTACATTTGAATAAACTAAACTGTGTGAATCATGATTCTGTACACAGTGACTCAGTGATTCAGATTCACAATAGCTTGGTTGAGAGTGCAGAGTTTCTGGTGTGTTTCTTGTATTTGTCTTTTTCACATCGACAGTACTGTATCCTTAGTTCAAATAAGTCCCCATAGGTCCTAAATCTGTTATTGATTACAGCCAACCGAAAGGACAACTGGCTGCAGTTAGCATTAGCAGCTATACTAGAGCCCAAGTTCACCAACAGTGAAAAGTGTTTTTCCTTTATTTAAGTTTATTACTCACTAAATTACATGAGATGTCAATACTTTACTATAAAATAATTGTAAAACAGTTTTTGCAAACTGTAGTTTAATGTAAAATGTTTCAAACTGTTTTAAGGTTTATAAACCTCGCTACGATACAGAATAGACTACATTTAAATGTACCATGACATGACTGATGATTTTACTTAGTCTGCCCATCATAAATAATGGGGAACCCGTACAATACAACTTTATTAATGCACATAATGCCTTATACTGTGTGGATTATCTGGAGCTTTGATGAATTTAATTGCTCAGTGCACATCTTTTTCAGTTCTTGACAAGCCATCTGGAATGAAAAAATGATGATAAATGAGGTACCACAGTACATTAGACTGCGTTAAAAATCCACCACAGAATTGGTGTAAATAATTTACAGGTGTAGATTGGTTGTTCCGAATTGGACTGGATGGTACTTGTATCATGGTGTAGTAGGGGTGGGCGATAAGGTAAAAATGTTATTTAAATAATTTAATATGTAAAGGTATGCGATAATTATCATAATACATGTGACCGCAGACAAAATGAACCAATAGAAACAGTAGAAACTACTATCCAGATATTATCCCATACTCAGTAAAGTGAGTTCTATTTAAAATGTGTTGTCACTTCCTCCAATCAAGCAACACTAACTGAATATTTATAATGAAAATGCTTAAAAACACTGACCATATTCTTAATATGCTCATAACAGCACACTGTTCTTCTCCCATGACAAAATAATGTAAAAAAAATGTAATATCTAATGTCAGTTAAACACCTTGCCGATAGCTTTAACGTAGGCTAGCAACTTATGAATGAACTAAATGAACAATTAGCTATGAACTCTCCATGGCAAAAGTGCAAATGAGTGAAATATAAGTATTTAAATAAGAATTATACCATGTGTGCTTTACTATATTGCACTAGCTCATGCAGATTATGTAATATAATAGACACATTTTCTTACACAGTTTTTGGCATTACTTGCTGCAAGTTCCACATTACAATCATTGCTATTATTTTGTTAGTTAAATGTTGTTAAGAAGGGGTGTAAGATGTTTCCAAAGCACTATTTCTCAATCCTGACCCTGAAGCCCCCACTCTGCATATTTGAATGCTTTTCCTGTTTAAACACACCCACTTTAACTGTAACGAGCTGAGTAGTTGGATCAGGTGAACTGGAAGCAGAGAAAACACTAAAAACGTGCAGAAAGGGAGCGGGGGGACTCCAGGATCAGGATTGAGAAACATTGGTCTAAAGAGTATGTATCTCTCCTTTGGCATGGTGATCCTTCAGAGCAGCCTAACAGTCGACGTTGTCAGGCCCATGAGTTTCCTGGCACCAAAAGTCCAGGTGCATGTCTGTGCTTCAGAGAAATCTCTGAGGAGTTTCTGTGTGCTGCCTGGGTCTGTGGGAACTCCCATGTTACATGTCATGGTGTAGCCATCATCACATACTCACTTTTAAAAGCACAGATTAAGCATCAAGAACCTCAGACTAACTCAGCACTGACAGAGACCCTAACTAGGATCATTCAGGGTGAATAAATTAATTAACACCACAAAAAAACTTTTTACACAGAATCTGCAATTAAGCGGTCACACAAAGACCGGATATTGATAAAATATATAAACATTCCAAACAAACCAGATCATTTTAATGGTAAGACCATTACAGATCCAAATCACAGATTTATACCGTTCAGCCTAAACAATAAAGCCATATGGTCTTTAATGAAGTAACAAATCGGTTTGTCTTCTTTCCAAAGTGCATTCTGGTCACATCATTTCCCTAGGCAAAAAGTGCACACATACCCAACTATCGACGTGATGTTAAAGGAAATAGGATTCTGGAACAGATGAACTTCTTCCTTTACTCATGTTCCAAGAAGTAAAAAATGTAAAATCCTGTTGGTTTGACCCTCCTTAGACTACTGTCAGTAGTTACTCACCACTCCTAATAGGGAATCACAAAAGACTTTTGTTTAGGACGCGAAACCAGTGCTCTAACCCTGTCACCTTGCCATAACTACTTGTTCCTTGTTAAAGACAATCAGGACTTTACTCTTGAGAATTTCACCCACAACCAACAACTCATTATCAACTCCTAGAACTGACTGTTCACACACCAACTTAAATTTATCAGAACTTAGCACTTGTCATTGTAATGAAATGAATCAACTTTTATTTTATTTGGTCTTTGCATAGTTTCATTTTTGGCTGATCAATGTAGATCTCAAACCTTGTTGTTCACAGTCCACAGTGGGATAAATACTCATTATAATCAAGACTTGACGTGCAAATAAAGGTAGAACAGAGGTGAACAGTTTGCCCTAATGCTTAAATTAAGCAGCTTTAAAAATCAGAATATGCTAAATGGATGCAAATTGATGAACAATCAGTTAAAGCATGAATGCAAGCTCATTTTCCTCTTATTACAAGTCAATATAGAGCAATCAAATTAGTAAGGATGACTATTGAAAAACTACATGATATATCACTTGGTAAATTGGACTGGTGATGTCCTGTGGGCTAAATGCACTAACAGTATTAATAAGCACCTCTGTTATAGCCTGCTTGTGTA
This sequence comes from Parotocinclus cesarpintoi, assembly GCA_034780495.1. NCBI lineage: Eukaryota > Metazoa > Chordata > Actinopteri > Siluriformes > Loricariidae > Parotocinclus > Parotocinclus cesarpintoi. The sequence goes on along the minus strand of JAUZSV010112994.1, from coordinate 8,818 downwards.
ATTCTAACTACAGTATAACCAAAACAAACTGTAATGATAATCAGGGGCGAAATCATTTAAACTTTACTGCTGCACAACAGGGAAACAGACAAAAATCAATCAGTGGCAGACAGTCCCATGATGGGTGTAATTAGACAGAGGGGCGCACTCCAGCCTCCTCAGAGAAATCAGAGCACAGCCTCATGTTCTTGTTTTGCACAAAGGGCATAAGGAGTTTCATACTCGCTATACCAGAAGATTAGGGTCAGAATCTAAAAACATTGAAATCTAAATCAGTGTGTTAAATACGGCAAAACGGAAGAAGGAGCTCATAGTATTGAAAGACCACAGTCCTCTAGTTCCCACCTCAAGGCAGTGATCTACCCTTATGTACACTAATACAGTAATTCATGAAATTACTAAAAAAAGGTCACTGGTTGTTTGATATATGAGCATGGTGGTCATGTTAACTCAGTTAGTAAGGTGCTACTGGTATCTACTGATTCTGACGTACATAACAGTTATACAAGTCTTGGTTACAACTTACTACATAAAGGTAACTAAGAAAAAGATTTTTAAAAAATAACTCATGGAAATTTCAGTCATGCCCTAGAGAAAATTGCTTTGACCACAGGGAATTATTTTATTTTCAAAATTAAACAGTAACTCGGGTATATACTTTTTGTTTATGCAAATGCTTGCAGTACCTGAGGCTCAGCAGTACGAGCTATGGGGTTGAGACTGAGATAAGAATTCTCTGTTTGGATGTTGAAGCAGGCCCTGGACAGGACACTAGAATAGCTTCAAGATCCCCGGTCCGATCCCGACCCCGTTCTCCATCTGTGTGGAGCCTGCATGACCTCCCCGTGTCTGTGTGAGTTTTCTGCAGGTACTCCAGTTTCTTCCCACATTCCAAAGATGTGTTAATTGAAGTTTCCAATGTACCCCTTAGTGTGTGAATATGTGTGCCCTGCAATGGATTGTCACTGGCTAGATACTCGCTTTCCAGTGAGGCTGACTAGCGTGAATAAATAAAATAAAATGTTCCCGATAACTATGATACATTTTAACCGATATCTGTGCTTACAAGTCTGATATTCAAAACCAGTGGAGAAAATGCAGAGTTCCTGCATTACAACTAGCAGCTCATAGAGTGGAAACTAAGTGGAAACAGAGATGCTGAGAAAGCATTAAGTAAGGATGGCACCATTTATGAGAAGGTGAAAACTTTGTTTGTTAATTAAAATTGGGATTAAAAACTTTTTGCAAGTATTTATACATTTTTACACTTGTTTCCAGAGACAAGTAGATGCTGTTATCTGGTAATAGATTTCATTGATAAGTGTAATACAACTTTTTATTGATAACAGATTGACTGAAGAAACTGATGTTAATTTACATTCAGCAATTGTGTGTCTCATTTATTATTATTAGTTTTATCAGTTGCAGAAAATAAATGTGATATTGCTTTGGACTTTGGCAAAAACTGGTAGAAATTAATGTTATTGTGGTCATATTCAAACCTCATTAACCAACAAAACACAGCACTTACATGTATAGCATTTAGCACATACTCCTAACCAGAGCCATTAACAGTTCAACTCAACATTTAAAGGCTGTGCTTAAGTGCCTAACAGTGCACGCAGTTCATAGCCTTTCTCCTCTGCACTACACGTTGTTAGTTAATGCAGCATCTACAGTAAAGCCTTTAAGAAAGGAGCCGTTTCTGCCTCATTGTTTGCACATTCTTTATTCTTTCACTGCATACAGAGCGAAAAAAGACAAGTTACTCATCTGTGTAACCTCGTCGCTCCACATTCCTGAGCATGGGTGGAGATGGCTGCACGTTTTCTTATTTGCACATCAGCAATCTGGAGTAATGAAGTAGAGCGGTGTAGGAACATCAATCCTAAACATCAGCACTTGATTTGTTCCAAAACATAATAATCGTTTGAATGTTTATGCACCCAAACTTGAAAAAAAAATCTAACTTTCGAACATCAGCACCCAAAACACTCAGAACACACCGGTAGTGCCACACAGTAAAACAGTGACGCCAAAGGTTCAGACATCACTTCCTGAGGCTTTTTTTCTCAAGGCACAGCATATGACAGGAAAAGCAAGCACTGGAGCAGCATTAGGAACTTAGGAACATTTCCAACAATCCACCTATGCAAGAGCAGGTCCTGCTACAGACAGACGAGAGAGACTGGTTCAGAGTAATGATTAAAACACTGGATTTGTGATATTTGGTGAAAATACTTCACACAAAAAGCCATATCTCTTAGCACTTAGCACTTAATTTTGTTGGCCGAAACAACCCTTATAGTAAAACCCTTATAGTAAGTGATGAAAATGTATTCACGTATTCATTGTACTCCTGCCACTAGAATAAGCCACAAACCTACTGTATATAAAAGCCCAGTAAGTCCAATAAAGAAAAACATTGTGATATACCATGGAACCGAAATAATCTTTAAAAATGTTTGGTCATACCACCCAACACTACCGCATGTGCACAAATCAGCACCGACATCTTTACACACAGTTTAGGCATTCAGATCTACTGACTTTCACTGAGTCACTGGCATAACAAGCTAGCCTACACTAATTACAGCTAGTCTATTTATTGAAGAATTACTCATCCCTCTTTTCCTGTGTGGATATATTACAGTCTCTTAAACATAGAAACAACAGTAAGGGAAGTGCAGCGGAAACCTCCAAGTTGTCTGACGAGATTAAGTTATTTTATTTCGAAAACAGCTCAGTAAAATAATGTGAACAGCAAGTCTGCAACATACTTTCTCACATGCTGTTACTGACCTAAATATTAGACCTAGATATTATCAGCAAAACCATATTCATTAATTGTGATTAAGTAATTCAGTAAGTGTTATTATCCTGAGCAGTTGAGGGGTAATGGTCTCACTCCAAGGCCCCAGACAGTTACAGCTTTGCTGATTCAGGGTTTGACTAGTAGTCCCAAGCCTTAACTACTGAGATACTTGTTTAGCTGTCCTAAATTGGTTTAAAAGCACGTTGATAAATTGCTGATGTTCAATGCACAGCTAGTTAACTTGAGTAAAGGGCAAGATCAAGAAGTTCCGATAGAAGTTGGTCGAACAGTCTCATATAACCAGTTCTGTGCGAGTCATAGATAGTCACACTTGCTCTCCAAACAGCAACAGCACAAACACATAGCCACATATAATATACACACTGCTCTCGGTAACATTCATTTACAATTTGATTCTGTTTTAAACACAGTTCCTGATTCAAACTGTGTTTATTTACTAAACAAACTGGTGCTGACGCTGATGATGAGGACGTGTTAGATTTCATTAGCGCTTAAAAGTGCACTTAAGAGGTGCAATATTAGTGAGGGGGGCAGTTATTATTTGAGTGTTACTTAAATTACAGTCATGTCTTCAGCATTCTCATTTTTCACAAGTGAGTGAGTAAGTGAGTGCTGTTTCCAGGACGCATGACGAAAGTAAGCAGCAGAGAAAGAACTCCAAACACACACAGAACTATAAGAAGATATTTAGAACAGCATCACCTGCTAAAGCAAACTCTGATGAGATTGCAAAACCAGCATAATTCAATCTTTCTTTTGTAATGGTAGTTTCTATTTAAGGAAATTCTACATGCTGTCATTTATAATCCTTGGGCAGACAAAAATGGGCCAAAATCAGAATCGGACAGTCATATGTTAAAAAAAATCTGCAATTGGAATCGATGCATCTCTACAATATATGAAATGCTAAACTTGTCAGCTGCACATACTAAGCACTTCATGGGAGCATCCTATATTACTATTGGGAAGGCCTTCACATTAAAGCATTTCCATAATTTATAATCCAACCTGGAAAAGTGGTAACGACAGAAACAGTTCTGAATTATCCTCTTACACACTATTAACTACAATTCTACACTATTATCACTACTACAATCCTACACTATTACTACTACTGCAATTCTACACTATTACTATTACTGCAATCCTACATTATTACTACTACTACAATCCTACACTATTACTACTACTGCAATCCTACATTATTACTACTACTACAATCCTACACTATTACTACTACTGCTATTACTATTTACTGCCGCATGCAGGAGAAAGTACTAAGGTAAAGTTTTATGGTAATTTTCCAGGCATGCCAGATATTCTCTGTATTCTTCCCTTGACTCTTCCCCTACACTCTCGAAAAAAAACTACTGCTCACTGGATGCCTTTTCTTCACTGCACCATAAAGTACACTTTAGAGGCTGTTGTGTGGAAAATCCCAAGAGATCAGCAGTTACAGAAACATTCAGACCAGCCCATCCAGAGTCAACAATCATGCCACAGTCCAAATCACTGATAGCTGATGTGAACGTTAGCTGAAATAGCTGACTCATATCTGAATGAACGCATTCACTGAACTGCTGCTATACGATTGCCTAAGCACATAATAAATGAACAGGTGTTCATAAATACATGTGTTCTTAAAATGTTCGTTGAGTGTATGCTTTAACAGTATTGTGTCTCATTTGCAGGCCTTTTGTGTGATATCTAATGAATAAGTGTTCAGTCACAAAGTGATCCTCAACATCAACAGCTTTGAATTATCCTGTCAATACACATAAGGGACTATTTACTGCAGTATGATGGAAAGAGCAGCCTGGGACCCGATTCACATAAGGCGATGACATTTTGTTCAATAACAAACTAGAATCTGTTGGCTATCCAAACAAACAGATGAACGGCTCTGGGAGAAGTACAAACTAACAAAAATGTAAAGCAACACACCACAAGACCCTACAAGTTCATTCGTGATACGTGAATCTAGCTAAACTTAGTTTAGCTTCCATTTGTATACAGCTTTGTAAAAGTAAGCCTTCATTATGCTCTCCTAGATCCTTTTCCTACTCGCAAATGGCACCAACAAGAGGTGATGCAAAAAGGAAGTCTCATATTTGAAAACGTTTAGGATTATTGTGCACTTATCTGGGACGTTTACTTCTTGACTGAGACACATCAAGCATCTATGACACCAAGTAAGTATAATTCTCCCAACCACAAACCAAAACTTGGTTTGATGAACATGACAAAGAGTTTAAGGTGACTGGGTGAGTCTTTTGCTGTCTTTAAACGGCGACTACAAACACCTCTTCACTCAGCACTTAAGTGAAGACTGAACATGCAAAGAAGTTATAAGTTGTTAGTTGCTGTAAATTAGAGCATCTGCTAAATGCTTTAAATTTAAATGTAAATGACTTGGTCCGCAAATTCACACATGTAAATCCAATTTAGCATCTGTGGGATGTACTGGATGGCTTCCTTACTCAGCCCTCCTCTCACTTAATACACATCCTGGCTTTCTAGGCCTTAAAATATGCAGCCCCACTATACGTACATTCTTTTGTTTCAAAACTACACAGCTGCATAATCTGAAAACCTGCTGGTTAGGTAACATTAGTTTATGGTCTATCATATATCATCAAGTACTGGCAATAAGGCAAGGGGCATGGAACCAAATACAGGGCAGAGAGTCACGTTCCAAGACAATGTCCCTTAGCCTCGCGCCAAAACTCAGTAAGAGTGGCTCAAAAGCTCAAAAGAACAATAATTTATTAAGAGTTGCCAAATCCAGCCCTCAATCTGATCACATGTAAACAATTCTTTATTTAAAATGTTCTTAAGACATTTTCAAAGCTGGATTATAATGATTTTGGTGCACGCAGTAAATAATATTTTCAACATATGAGCTTAATACCCAAAGTTACTCTGTAATAAAATATTTCATTCATTCAGTCATTATCTTCCACTTAATCCCCATGGGGCTGCGGGGCAGCCGGTGTCCACCCAGTAACTCTGGGTGCAAGGGCAGGAACAACCCTAGACAGGAAACCAATCCATTGTAGGACACACACAAAGTTACACACTAAGGGCCACTTTTTTTTTACCACCAATTAACCCAACATGCATGTCTTTGGACTGTGTGAGGAAACCGGAGTACCCAGAGTAAACCCACACAGACAGGGGGAGAACATGCAGACTCCACACAGAAAGGACCCAAGCCGCTCCACCCTGGGATTGAACCCGGCACCTTCTTGCTGTGAGGCAGCAGTTCTACCCACAGAGTCCACCGAAAATATTTCTAGCATGAATTTAGAACCTGGGAACGTTAAAGTTTCACTCATTAAAGAACCCGCAAATAAGTACTCCAATGCACTTTTGTAAGTCTGCTTCTGGTGTCTGCTAAATACTGTAAACGTAACATGTAAACGTAAATACAGTGTCAGGTAAGTACACCTAGAGAGAAGCTCAAGTGAACAGTGATTCTGTCCTTGGGAATTTCCATAAACGTAATATGGATTAAAGTCAATAGTGTCATCATAAAGCATTATGTAAAATAGGAATGTCAGATTAGCAAAACCAAAGTGACAAATGTAGGCCTTGGTAAAGAGAAGCTTCATTTAATAGGTGAATTAACCCTCATCATAGTTTAACACTAAACATAACGCAAACAATGTATAGCTTAGAATACTGAGATTTAAAAGTAACATCATTCAGTTTCATTGCTTTAAGCTCCTCTTTATCACTATCTCAGTCTGATAAGCATGACACACTCTTATAGTAGCTAGTACAGTACAACTACAGTGGATATGTATAATACACAATTACAAATATAGGAGTTAGAAGGCGTTAACTCTAACGTACTTACAGATCAGCATGGCTCACGGATAGCACTGGGAATAATTAACACTGACTGTAAACACTGAAATAATGAACAAATGAACATTTTATATGCATGCTTCAATGTAGAAAGCATACAGATTTTATAACTAAAGCACTTAGTGCATCGTAGAGATACATATTCATGAGGAAACAAGAGGAATGGGAAAGATGCTGGAAATGGGGCAACCAGCACAAATTTGGCGTCACTGTATTTGTTTTAGGGATCCATTCGAGATTGGAAAGGTAGTTATATAAAATAAAAGAGTGACAATTTACCTGATCCAACGGGAGATCGATCATATCGCTGAGCGGCTGCAGTAAAGTGGAGCCCGTACAAGCCGTCGTGTCGGTAGACATTGTTGTTTATCAGCCCTCTTAAGTCTTAATATAAGATGTAAGAAATTCCCTGAATCCATCGCATCTGCCCTTCTCTTCTCTGCGCGTTACGTACTGCTATACAGTTCTGCTCGGGCAGTCGTCATGAGGCGCAACAGCTCCATTTATACCTACTGAGTCTAGTGCTCTTATAAAGGGCGCACTGAGCTACAGTATTTGGGCTGAACCCCCGTGTGGGCGTGGTTATTAGCCCTTCCTATCCAGAAGCGATAAACCCCGCCCAGTATGTGTTTGATTCTTTAGCCATGCCAGACCACAGCTGTGGACGGACGCTTTGAAAGTTAACAACCAAGACGTCATTAATGATGTATTCAACTCGGTAACGGAAGTGACGTTTTTCATCACTGACTTATTCGCTATAAACGCTGATTTATTAGTTATGAATGATTATAAATGTCAGTTGTTTTTAATTGACATTTCTGGGTGTTATGCCATGCCCGTGGTTGTTCTAACCATATTCTGAGATCATATTTCACCATTTGCTCGTTTCCCATTAATTAATTAATTAATTACGCCATTAATGCATCCTGTTAAGTGCTCCCTACTCCTGAGTAAACTCCTTATTTCAGTCACATGTTAGCTTGGGTATTTTGTAGGTCATTAGATACCTTCTTTCTTAGGTAGATCTAAATATTTTAATGCACCTTTTACATCCATACTTATACAAGACATCATGACACAATGTTGGTTTGTGGGAATTAAAATGAGGTCTGATCATTTCACCTGGTTGGAGTTGGAGCATGCCCAGTATCGACCGAGTGGCTTGGCCTGTTTTCAGGAAAGGAAAAGTGCTTACCTACCTTCTTTCTTTATTAAATTAATTTGGTGTTTCTGTTTTTCACAGTTTTTTTTAAAAAAGGCCCATAATCTGGTTACAGTCTGAACTGCACATACTGAAAGTGTTTTGTTGCACATGATTATGATAAAATACAAAACAGTAATACACACACTGGAGTCAGAGAAGGAGTATGCAGATCATCTTCAGATACTTCAAGTCCAAAATTCCCACACTGTCACCCTGAAATTCTCAAGTTCCTGAAGATCCGGTCCTTAACCTGTGCACGTCTCTAAAGTAACCCAGGCAACAACCTTGCCAGAAGGGTCAGGTTGGGAACGGGTACAGATGATAGTCTTTTATAGATGGCAAGGACACTGAAATCTATGTCCTTCACTAGTCCAAGGGACAGATTTGGAGAGAATTTCTTCCTGTAGTAGCTGCTGCAAGTTGTACCAGGTGACATTGACATATGGCTCCAAGAATATGAGCTTTCAAATAGACTGAATGCAGCACCACAGGCCCAATCTGAACACTCATCACAGAATGGCTTGTTTTTCACAAGCCTCGCCACAGGAGCGAAGGACCACGAGAAGGACACATCCTAATGAAAAAGTATTCTTGTTTTCTACTATTGTAGCCAGCATGGACACAGTGCCTCAGTGTGTCCTCAGGAAGGGATTTGCCTGTCCCTGGGGTCAATAGAAAACACATCTTAGCATTAGATGTCAGTTTGTATGGCCTTTAATGTATGCAGATGCCAGATATATCCCCTCTTCAGAATATTATGTCTATTCCATATAGAACATTGTAGATCCTCTCGAGGAAAAGTGCTGTTGGTTCAGATATATTCTGGTTATTTGTAAGTATGTCACCAGGTTCACCACTAGGGAGCCCTACACCTATTATGCCATCAGTGGGAGAACAAGTCTCAG
>JAUZSV010112885.1:0-13900 GCA_034780495.1 Parotocinclus cesarpintoi | reverse complement strand
GAGTCCTGACCTCAACCTGATAGAACAGCTTTGGAATGAATTAAATCAGAGACCTTCTCGTCCAACATCAGTATTTAACCTCATAAAGGTGCTTCTGGAAGAGTTGTCAAAAATCCCCATGAACACACTCCTAAGCCTCGTGGACAGCCTTCCCAGAAGAGATGAGGCTGTTCTAGGTGCAAAGGGTGGACCAACGTCATATTGAACGCTATGGATTAGGAATGGGATGTCACCTAAACTCATATGTCAGGGCAGGTGAGCAAATACTTTTGACAATATAGTGTATATGAGCATAATAAGGTAGAATGTAACACACTTTCCTATGACTGCTTTATTTAATAATACAGACAGTATACTGACTTGAACTGGCAGAAGATGTCAGCGTATTCCGCGGAGATACTGGACGCCTGCAGCACGGTCACTCTGAAGGTGAAGGTGCTGCCGATTGTCAGGTGCTGCAGTGTTTTATCTGGTACCATTTCTCCTACACTCTCCATGCTGCCCTTCTGAGGACTGTCTGGTAAATCTGGAGTTACTGGAAAAATAACACAGACCAATACTGAGTTCCAAATAAACATGCAAATAAATGCAGACTAAAGTTGAAAAAGGTGTGATTAATGTAAATATGATTCAGTTAAATGTAAGTAGTGATTTTGTGTTGCTACCTGGGTTTTTGTAGTTATTGAAAACTAAAAATAAAAAATGAGATGACAATTTAAAAAATGAGCTGACATAATGATATAAATAATGAAACAATGAAATGATAATAACAATAATGAAAATAATGAAATGACAACGTGGAGGCACCACTGATCTGTGTCACATAAAACATAAATTATGTAAAAATAAGGATAAAAAACATAGATATAATATAAAAACAATAATTAAAGGATAAAACAATAAGAAACATATACTTGTGCAGGTGTTGTTGTTGACCTCATCGGCTGAGAGACCTATCTCAGTGTTTTGTCCCTCTCCCTCAACGATCCTCAGCTCCTCTTGAGATGTGTTGGAGTGGGACATTCCTCCAGAACACGACTCTGTCTGGAACTGAGCACAGAAATAAGGAAATTAAGAAATTTAGCAATGTTTGTGACTAAAGTCTCTGGGTCTCTCTAGTTTGAAGTTAAACACGACTTATGCAGCAGTGATCATGGTCATAAAGCATATCAGACCTTCTCAAACTGCTGGTCCTCAAATGAGATCTTAGCTGTTCCTGACTGTCTCACACCGGAGCCGTAATCTGGAGCTTCTTCGTCAGCTGTGAAGAGGAACAACCTTATTGAGTACTATTAAAAAATACTAAAAACCACACACAGAGAAATACAACAGCCTAAAAATTGCATTTAAAGCAAAAACAAAGTTTCGATTTTGATTTTTCTTAGGCAGAATTTTGAGTTAATATTATCTGCAGAACTAATTTGCTAGAATAGTTCATAAGCAAAATATATTATCCAATAAAACTTTATTACACTCTATAACACACTTAAGCTTGGACATCACGGCTGTGATTACTACAGCATGATGCTGTTAGCGAACAAAACACTCAAACTTGATTTTTTACAACTCAATAAAGAAAAACAAAAAGGCCTAGAATGTCATGGTGAATTTGCTTTAATACTAAGAATAGCTTTCTAATGCTGACAAATACTTTAACATATTTTGATGTGCATAAAACTTGTCGTTACTTGGCAACGTGTCAGCAGATTGGTGCATCTTTGCTGTGAAAAAGCCATGCAAATATCGTCACTACGAGAACGTTTCTCAACCAGTCAGGTTTTAATGAAAAGCTAAGATATAATATGTAATATATAATATAAATAATGTATTATCTTAGATGTCCCTGCTTATCCACCAGCAGTGCACCAGCCCATACAGCTTATCAATTCTGAGATAGGCTAAGGGCCTCAATGCAACCAAGAGGAATGAACTAATTTTTTTGTCCCATGTGTGAGAACATGGTCAGAACACAGAAGACCTGTCCCCAAAAATACACATGGCTCAGTCGTAAACATGCCTTTACCAAGACCAATACATTGCAAGGATGATTCATTGAGCAGCCAATCATATCTGCAGAAGACTGGCCAAAACACCCCCCTAGGAATTGAAACTGGGTCCCTGAGGAGGTGAGCTTTTAAAAAATGTCATCCATATTCACGCCATGTACATGACAAAATGAGTTTCACACTGGAAATGTGATATCCTAAAAGACATAAAAATGCTCCTCATATCATAGACCCATAAATATAATCATACCTGAGACAGCCTGCACAGCCACCCGGAGGAAGCCCTTCACCTCACCCTTCTCACTCACTATGGCCACACGGTGCAAAAGGGGAACGGGATACAACAGGTTACTCAGATAGACAAACGCCCTGTAGAGAGGAGAGTGGGAAACGGAGGAGGAGATGAGCAGAAGGAAACGATAAGTTCAGGGTGTGGTCTGAATCAGTCACTTCTGAAACTCAACTCAGCTACACTGATACCGGACACAACACAACACTGGCACACAAAAAAGCAACCAAACAGGAAAGTGCTCCAGCAATGGGCAAACAAAAGGCTTCCCTTCTCAAAAAAGGAGTGAAGTTCATTACTTTGGCATGCACAGGGACACGCTGCAATGCGGTGCAATTGATTTAGCTCCGCTCAGTTAAACATGTTTAGATTAGGAAATGCAGGTGCTGCTGAATTTTCAAAGCCGATATAAAGACTTCATAACACATGAACAGATCAAATGAACGTTTTATTTAATAATGCATGAGTCTCTGAACAGCCTATTTTAGGATTCTGCAAGAGGATAAGACATGTTTGATCAAGTAAACTGACTCATACAAAGATCAATTTATTTCATTAATTCATTTTATTAATCAAAAATGACAAAGGATACTGTCCACAGTACTAGCCTTACTCTATTCTTCTGAGGTCATATGGTAACAACAAAACCAGAAGTGGACACATTAAATTCTTCTACAGGAAACTTGCTCATGTCTAGCTAAGAAGAAAACGAGGGTACAGATTTTATGGCATTTCACTGCCTTCAATCATTTAAATTTTCGGGTAAGCTTTCCCTCCATTCCTTGTTAACTCAGGAACTCAGTGTGTCCCCGGATGAACAAAACAGGGCCATTAAAGATTGGGATGATACCATGGCAAACAGGACGGCAATCAAACTTCAGCTCACCGAGGGTGGGATACAATCCAGAGAGGTTCAGCAGTAGTTCACTTAGGCTGGGGACTTAAAGGCTTTAGGAGATTTTTAAGGTAATTCTGTACACTGATCATCTGCATCTAATGCATGTCAGGCGCAAAAAACAAAATAAAAAAAATGTACCTAATAAGGTGATTGGGGAGTATATTTGTTGTGTGATTTTATTTAGGAGCTGAGTTGCTTGTGGAGCAGATGCAGCTTCCACAGGAAAAGCAAAAAGTGAATCCCAATATCTTCCTTGTGAGCTCTACTTGGCAGAGGCTTTTGAGTGGAGCAGAAGATGTGGGACTGTTTAAGGAGTTCCAGGATGGTACAATGCGAGGATTTACTTGTGTCAACAGAGAGAGTTTTAAAGACTTTCAAGGTAAAGAGCAACAAGACTGATGGAGCTGACAGTATAAGGCTCTTGTTCAACTGATTTTGTTTATGAAGAACATAGAAAGTTTACATGTGATTTTTAAGTCATAATTGTCACACAGCCCTAATAGTGTGAGTTGTATGTTGTGTATTTAGATGTACAATTATAAAAATCATCTATGTAAACTGCTTGCCTATTGTATCTGGTAGAGCTATTATATAGCAGCACATTTATGGATACGGTTATTAATTGTAGCACATTCTTTGTATGTACTACAGCAAAATAAAGTATCTCCTAATTGTTGTGAGCAGTGTAGTCCAGCAAAATAGGCAGTTTATTTACACACTGATATAATTTTATGTCACAGGTTTAAATTCATGGCATAACACTGATAACAATTTGTTGTTTTGTACTGTTGTTTTACCAGGGGATGGTGACTGCTTCCTTAGCATCGCAGAATGTCAGTTCATTGTTAAACATGTGCTGGACACTTTGAGAGCAAAGGGCGAGGCCCACGTTCCAGGGTACCCCAAGCTAAAACTATATCCTGGAAAATCAATCAGTAAGTTAACCTTAATGACCAGTGCTGTGAATGTTAAGATATACAACGACTAGGTTTATTTTGGACTTGAAAGTACATTAAAATATTTTAGTATCTGTTCCGTTAGCATGTGAGTGGATAAACGCTGCAAAATACAGTCTTAACTTTTGCTTTACCATTTTCCAGTTCGTAGGTTACAGTCCAAAGGGATTCTAGTTCAGTATTTTCCTGTCCACGATAAAGAAGAGTTAAAAAGGCTATCGTCTTCATGGTATAAACGGATCAAGCTGTCCTTTCAGCCACTTGGTGAGTCAGTCATTTGGAGCCTGAGCTTACTTGTTAGATGAATGATTACAGTGTTTATCGCTGTTCTACACCAGCTGTTCTTTTTGTGTCCTCAATGATGCAGATGATATCAGACATTACTTTGGTGAGGGCCTGGCACTCTACTTTGGTTTTCTGGAGTACTTCACTTTTGCCTTGGTTCCAATGGCTCTTATTGGCATCCCCTACTACCTCTTTGCTTGGGAGGACTATGATAAATATGTTCTGTTTGCTGTCTTCAATCTGGTGTGGTCCACGGTCTTTCTGGAGGTTTGGAAGAGATTTAGCGCACAGCTGGCCTATGGCTGGGGAACTCTGAGTCGTAAGAAAGCATTTGAAGAACCACGACCGGGATTCCATGGTGTTCTGGGCGTCAATCCCGTAACAGGACGCGAGGAGCCGACTTACTCTACTACCAAGTATGTATGAGAATCGCTCGCTTCGAGCAGGTTATGTAATAAATTGATTGTTAATACAATACAAGTCCCTGTAACTATAACCCCAAAGCAAAAAAAAGTAGGGATGGTGTGGAAAATACAAATAAAACAAAAGTGTTTTTACTTTGAATTTTATGTCATATTCTGTCTGGTAAGCTTAATTTCATTTGTTAATAAAGAATTATTCTTGCATTTCAAGCCTGAAACACATTCTAAATAAAGTCAGGACAGGGGATAGGAGGAGAAAACATGGTCATATGATCTCCAGTTTGTCAACAGATGTCTGAGAAAATGATGTTTAAAAATGTACCTTATAGAAAGATTGAAAGGGATTTTCATCTTTATTCCTATACAGTGCATAATATCATTAACTGATTAAAGGAATCTGGAGGATTATGTGTGTAGAGAGCAAGGGCTTAAGCCTAAACTGAACTCCTGTGATTTCCGAGCCATCATACGGTACTGCAAGAACTGTCATTCAACATTAACTGATATAACCACATGAGCAAGGGATTACTTTGGCAAACCTTTGTTAAGCACTATAATACAGAGTTACATTCACATATGCCTTACGTTAACAATGCCCAGTAGCCTCAACTTCTTTGGACTTTGAGGCATCTGGGATGAACCATCACAGTGTGTATTGCGGTAAAACGAATCAGTATTCTAGATTATTTTTTTTCTTGAACTGGATGCTGTGTACTTTGAACCAAATACGTAAATCACCATCTAGGCTGTTTTGAGCAACAATTCAAAAAGCTAGGGTCTTAGCAAAGGTAATTTACACTTCTATGATGGCAGCATTAGTACATGAAGAAAAGTACAATAAGATCTTAGTACAACATATGCTGTGTTGGCATGCCATCTTTTCAGGTGATACCCATACATTTTCAACAAGACAATGGGAAAATTGTATTCTCCCAAATCACAAAAAGTTTGGTCTGAAGTATTCAAACTCCTCTCAGTTTTGCTTTCCTTGTTTTTAAACATTTCAATAATTTTCTTAGGCATTTGTCGACAAACTGGAGAGCCTCTGCCTGTTGTACTCGGCAATTCCTGGATGATGCTTTTGTATCAAATCATGATTACAATCACCTTTTGAAATCACCCGTTTGAAATAACATCATTATTTAATTTTTACTTCACTTCTAGTCCCAAAATGCCCTGTATCAACTTTTTGGAATGTATTACAGGCCTGAAATTCAGGAATGGATGTTTATTAACAAACAAAATAAGGCCAAGCACTGCAAACATGAAATAACTTGGGTTAATATTGTCTTCAGCGAAACATAAGTCAAGGTAAATGTAAGATAAATGTAAACTTAAAAGAAATATCACAACAGTGTATTGTGTATGTAATAAGAGACACTTTGTGCAATGAGATGAATGAATAGGTGCAACCTGGTAAATCAAGTGTACAAAACTGAAAAGGTGTCGTGATTGTTTATTGGTAATTAGTAGTGCTTAGCAAACTAATTTTAAACCTCTATTCATCTAAATTAGCAAACTAATTTTAAACCTCTATTATTGACTTATTAAAAATTGAAAAATCTAATCCATGATTAGAAGCACTTGTAATCCATTATGACTTCAAGGATAAGCTGTGTAACAATATCTTCTGGTATCTCAATCCACAGACGACACTTGAGGATATATCTGGTGTCAGTCCCCTTTGTGCTATTTTGCCTGTACCTGTCTCTCCACGTGATGATGATTTACTTTGTACTGGAAAACTGGGCACTAAGTATTTATAATGAAGACCCAAATGTCTGGACAAGCGTGCTACTTTTTATTCCCAGTATTATCTATGCTGTGGTGATCGAGCTCATGAATCTTCTGTATCGTTACGCAGCTGAGTTTCTCACAGACTGGGGTAAGCCTACAAAAAACATTGACAGTTATATAATGTGCACCAGTCACTTAGTAAGATGTAAGTTATCTCCTTTGTTTCTTATCCTTTTTCCCCCTTTGCTTCTTATTCTTTTTTGGACTGTGATTATTAAATATCTACACTCTAGCTCAGGCACATGGTTTCAAGCACACAATTTCAGGCACATGATTTCAGACACATGATATTATCTTGCCCTTTTTGCCATGAGTATATGAAGTCTCCATTTAGTAAAACATAAAACAATTTTCATCATGATGTCTTATACCCAGACTAGATCCAATAATGGAGTATCAGTGGACATGTCTTGAGGAGCCACCATTTTATTTGTTGTTTAGCAAATTAACAGAAAAAAACTGCTCTGTTATTTATGGTTAGTGATTGGATGAAGCCATTTACTACTAAACAATTGTTTGCCCTTTTGAAATCACAATGACAGCAGAAACTACCCAAATCGCCCTGAAAAAAAGTTAACATACCCTAGTTCTTTATACCGTGTATTGAAGTCTTTAGTGGTAGTTGTTGATGAGGACCATAATTTTCTCAGATGGTAAAGCTGCCCATTTTTCTTGGCAAAATGCCTCCAGTTCCTGTAATTCTTGAGCGTCTTGCATGAACTGCACGTTTGAGATCTCCCCAAAGTGGCTCATTTGATATTGAGGTCAGGAGACTGAGATAGCCACTCCAGAACCTTTTGTTATTTCTTCTGTAGCCAATGACAGGTCAGCTTGGCCTTGTGTTTTGGATAAATGCCATGTTGGAACATCCAAGTGCGTCCCATGCACAGCTTATTAGTGCAAATTTTTCCCCAGTATTTTCTAATAAAATGCTGCATTCATATTGCCATCAGTTTTGACCAAGTTCCCTGTTTCTGTATAGCTCACACATCCCCAAAACCTCACCACCCCACCTCCGTGTTTCACAGTAGGGATGGTACTTTTCATCCTTGTTAACTCCTCTCCAAATGTAGCGTTGCACTCTCCAGTGTAAATTTGCTGCGCCCTTAAAATAACTAAACATACAGCCATTAATGTTATTATCTTCCAGCACTGACTTAACTCTCTTGGGCATGGAGATCACTAGAGCTTCACAGGTTGACACTGGAATCCTCTTCCACTCCTCCATCATGAAGCTGATGGATGTTAGAGACCTTGTGCACCTCCACTTTCTGTTTGAGAATGCCTCACAAATGCTCCATATGGTTTAGGTATGGAGATATTTGTTTGTTATATTTGTTGTTTGGTAGTGGTTGTCTGGGAGATGTTTTTGGGTTCGTGGTCATGTTGTACTATTGCCCTTCTGGCTACGTTTTCGAAGGGAGAGGATCATGCTCTGCTTAATTATGTCACAGTGCATATCTGCATTCATGGTTCATTCAATGAACTGTAGCTCCCCACTCATGCAGCCCCAAACCATGACATTCCCACCACCATTCTTGCCTGTAGGCAAGACACACTTGTCTCTGTACTCCTCACCTGGTTGCTGCCACACATGCCTGACACCTGAACCAAATAAATTCATCTTGGTCTCATGAGACCACGGGACATGGTTCCAGCAATCCATGCCCTTAGTCTGCTTGTCTTGAGGCTTTCTATTTGCAGGCTTTCTTCACTTTTTTTTAGAAAAGGTTTCCTTCTGGGATGACAGCCATGCAGCCCAGTTTAATACAGTGTGTTTCGTCTGGTCTAAACACTGACTTGCTGACCCCCCAAAGCCCTTTAACCTCTGCAGCAATTCTGGCAGCACTCATACTTCTGTTTTTAAAATCCAGCCTCTGGATATGATGCTGAGCACGTGCACTCAATTTTTTTTGGTAGATCATGACGAGGCCTGTTCTGAGTGGAACCCATCCTGTTAAACCGCTGTATGGTCTTGGCCACCGTGCTGCAACTCAGTTTCAGGGTATTTGCAATCTTCTTATATCCTAGGCCATCTTTATTTAGAGCAACAATTCCTTTTTTCCAGATTCTGAAAGTTCTTTGTCATGAGGTTCCATGTTTATCTTCACTTCATGGCTTACATGCACCCTTCCACAATCAGATAAAAGTATGTCCTACTAATTATTTTCTGGAGACAATCTGGAAGTTACTGTGGAGCAGTCAAATCAATATGCTATGAATTTGAGTGCTAACAAGCCCCTTCATCTCGCAATAAATTATTTTGAGCTGTTCGTGGGTACTGTGACATACATGTCCTTATTCGGTTTATCAGGTACCTGCATGAGTGATAACAAAAAGCCAGCCAAGTTCCAAGTAGATAATACAATGTCACTAAATACATGAGAGGCTATCAGCAACAATGTAATCTATACTGCTCACTTCTCACAAATTTAAAAATGGAATAACCCCTTATTTTTGTAAGCAGTATAGTTTCTTGGTATCTCAGTGTATTGTAGGTTTTGTTGGTCTCTCGCACAGATTTGAAAGATATATAGGGTGAGTTGTACAGACTTCTTTGACAAGCAGATGTGGGAGCATGTGGCAATGTTGTGCTCTGCCTGGCCCAGCCTGTAGCTAAGCACAAAAACCATAAGATCTTCTTTGAAAACTGTTTCACAACTGTCCCTCTTGTACTCATGCTGACTCAACAAGGGATTAACTGCACTGGTACTGTTCATTTTAAAAGCCTACCAGGAAGCAACATAATGTGAGAAAAAGAGATGAAGAAAACAAGACATAGACCTTTTCAAGAGGAAAATGTGGCTGGTGAAAGCAATGTATTTGTAGTTAAGTGGTATGAGCTCAGTGGCCCTCCTAAGCAGTTACACTGGCGTACACCCAGTCAATGAGATTGTAAGTTAAGACAGCAAGCAAAAGGTGAAGACTAAAGTCCTCAGTGTTGCCATGCTGAAAGTGTATAATAGGAATATGTTGTGATGGATCTGTTGACTAACTAACTGCACTGTACAGGAAAAAAATCAGTTAAAACCTGGGTATCTGTGGATGGTATTCCATTTTTTGGATACAGTAACTGTAACTGCCTGGCTGCTCTACAAAAGACACTCTGGAAGCACTGGTATAAAAACGAGATATAAATTAGACTATTCACATTTAAGTCATACATCACTGAAGGTCTTTGAAAACGTGGAAAGAGTCTTCAGTACAAGAGAGGTTGTCCCACTTCCAGAATTGCCAAAAAGTGTGAGGCAAAGAGGAGAAGAAGAGCCCTTGCAACCATTCCACTCTCAGTTGTGTACCTGGATGCCACAGTCCACTGAATAGTAATGGCTGACAAGAAGGCGAGATGCAAGGAGAAGGATGCAAAGGAAATCCCAAGTGCCAGAGATGTGGTGCCTACCTATATTTGACATCCAACAGCAATTGTTTCTTTAGGATTCACCCAGACAAAAAATTAAATGTGTGATATATCCAAGGAAACCACCCTTCAACACACCCTCCTTGTTTCGTTTCTACAATCATTGTCCATTTTATCAGTTCCACGTACCATACAGATTCATACCATTCCACTTGCCATATAGAATAGGAATTTATTAGAAAATATGATCACATCAATTTGATCATTAGGTCGTTTTGGCCATGATTGCAATGGTGAAATTGCTACATAGCTTTCCTAGGTTTAGTCACAAAATATCTTCCACTGCAAATGTAAAAAACAAAAAACTAATGTGCCTTTTTATCAGCGTTCCAGTAGATTGAATGATCCATACACTCTTAAAGGCATTATCAATCTTTCATGCTGACTGATTGCATTTCTTCTCCCTCTGCATAAGTCTCAGTAGACATGAACAAAATCGATTCTACACTCTACATTCATGCACTGCTCTGAATAATGAAAACCATGTGCACTCAAGCATACACACAAATGTTACTTCAAAAGTCTTTCATTTTACTTCACACATACATAAAACAAAAGCCTACCTTCTTGTCACTGAGGCCAGAGACAGTGTCAATGTATTCTTCTTGGATCATGAAGGCAGCTAGGTTAGCAGTATAACTAGCCAGGAAGATGACAGCAAAGAAAGCCCAGACCAACACCATTATCTTGCTGGTGGTCCCTTTGGGGTTTTCCACAGGCACTGAGTTATTGAAGACCAGAGCCCATAGCAGCCAGATGGACTTCCCGATGGTGAACTTAGAGCCTCCTGCTTCTATGAATTAGAGAAAAAGTCAGAGAGAGAGAGTGTTCGCTGCAGTTTCAGATTAATTTACTTGATTATCCTGAACTAGAATAAACCGGGCCCTAAAAGGGATGTTGAGAGACGCACAAAGCACATTGCCAATTAGGAGATAAGTGGGAGAAGTAGTAGAGGAGTAAGATGCATTAAGAATTTCTCTACTCCTCTATTATACATAAGGCTTGAGAAGAGTCAGCGTGAGCTATTGCAAAAAGAGATTATCTTGCGTGAATGTCAATATTAGTAGTCCTACTCTATAATCTCTCTGCCATGTGAAACAATACACATTTCCAAGAGTTGCTACAAAAGACTGGATAAGAGGGTCATTGGCACACCCTTGGCTTACTCACTTTTTCCATTCTGCAGACTGCGGTTATATCCTACTGGACTGAAGAACTCAAAGATGAAGACGGTCACTGCTACCACAGTCAGACACATAACGAACATCATCACCCACACAGCAGGGCTATATGGCTCTGAGAAAGAGAGAGAAAGAGAGAGAGCGAGAGAGACTTTTGTATGCCTTTTATTATACTTGCATCCATATTGATCATTAGCATCTCATTACGCAAATTACAGCATTAGATTTGGTCTGTGATGTTTATCTACTGCACTTCTATGAAGTCAAATAAATGGATTGTTAGGATAGGGAACATTAGGTTGATTGATTCATTCAATATGCAATATCCATGCACTTGTTCATCACAGTTTTATATGGAGAAAATTGCTCTGATGTTCTAGTGAAAAAACATTTTTCCGTCTGAAATGTGAACTCACCAAGGAAGGCGGAAGGAGAGACTGTCCCATTACTACGAGAGACCATGACACTTATCCCAGTCTCCACAAACGGCACTGAGAAGTCAATGACCTCTGATCTCTCCTCATTTATTGTAAGAGATCCGATAGCCATGTCTGCACGCTTATACACCACCTAGAATAAAGAAGTAATGACATAATAACGTCATTAAGGTTCAGTTATACATTGTACTGAAAAATTATTCAAAAAGCGTAAGTTCAAGACAAAGTTCGAGGCAATAACCCTCCAGTAGATATTTGTTATGATACTCTTTTGCACTGTCATTGTTTGCTACTTGTCCAGAAAGTCAGTTAATTCATTTTCTGCCCATTTAAGGCTTCCCCAATCAACTGCATTTGCTGTTATTATGAAATCAGTACATCTAAGTGAGTTCCAGTAGCTCAATAGGCTACTTCACTTTTTTCTGAACTTCAAATTACTTCAAATTTCTGATCAGCCCCAATGCCTGAGGTGTGTAGCACACAGTCTGTCTACAATTGTCACACTTTAGAAATACGTTCTTCTAGATGCAAAGTTATAAACTGATGAATTATACAAGGGTTGGCCAAAACTGAAACTGAAACACCTGGTTTTAGACAAAGGTTTGCCTATAGCAGCTCGGCCGTGTATATTGACCTGTGGATCCCGACGGACAGTTCTGGTGAAAAAACAATTGGGGTGCACATTTAATTCTGCCTTAATTTGGGCAGCCGTGTTTTGTTTTTTTGTTGTTGTTTTTTTCCAAACAATCCGGGTTAGCACCCAGACATCCCTTTCAGACAGCTTTCTCTTACATCCACAGTTAATCCTGTTGGATGTGGTTCATCCTTCTTGGTGGTACGCTGACATTACCCTGGATACCGTGGCTCTTGATACATCACAAAGACTTGCTGTCTTGGTCACAGATGCGCTAGCAAGATGTGCGCCAAATTTTTGTTGCAAAATTGTAAGCAAAACTGTGCCCTTACCCTGCTAATTGAACCGTCACACTCTGCTCTTACTTGTGCAATGTGCAATTAATGAAGATTGGCCACCAGGCTGGTCCAATTTAGCCATGAAACCTCCCACACAAAAATTACAGGTGTTTCAGTTTCATTGTCCAACCCCTGTAATTCCTGAGTAGCCACATATCACCCTTATACATCATTTACACTAAATTTTTATGTTACCTATATATGTTATGTACAAATAAATAAATATCTTGCATTCCTTACTTTTATTTTGACTTTTATTTCATTGCAAGGCAGTATAAACCCATGTTTTGGTCTGGTCGACTTTATTTCATTTGTAACATCCAAAAACAAGTTACTACTTTGTAATACTGCCGTTCCTAACAACGTAAAAGACACTGTTATTTTTGTCCATTATTCCTGAAAAAATGTCTTAAGATGTGCAACAGTACAGGTTTGCCATTGTATCCTGCATATCATGTAAATAATAAGGAATCACCCTGTGTCCTTACAGGTTTTATTTGCAAAATACAGTATGTTTGCCACATCAAGAGATAAATAAGCATAAAAGACTGTGACATTTCAACACCTGAAAAAACTGTTATCATTAGGGCTAATCATTTAACGTTTTATTTCCACAAGCTTATCCAAGATAAAAAAATAAAAGAAAAAAAAATAAGAAAGCTATTTGTTAGTTGTACTCATGCAGAAATAAAAACTTTTCTCTGTGCTTTTTCCTGTATCAGTTACAGTGATTGGCAAATAATTTATTTATAAGCAAGCTTTAAAGTCCCAGAAAGCCAATTTTTAAAAGGTGGAGTAATTAATCATCTGTAAACTGCAATTAGGTTTGTGGGTTGCAATAAACCGTGACTGGACATTGATTTGCATTGATTAAAACATTTAGTGCCAAACAACAAAACATAAAATCCTTACTATAATGGTAATCTTGATTCAAAATTACAAAGCAGGGTGGCACATTGGTCCAGTAATTAGTGCTGATGCCTCACTAAATGCCAAGTCCTGTATGGAATATACATGCCCTACTCTTTGTCTGTGAAGGTTTCCTCTGGGTACTCCAGTTTCCTCTAGTTTGTTTTATTTATTTATTTATTTATATATTTAGTGCTGCATCAACATCAATGTTTATTCACAACAGGAGCAAAGTTAAATTGCAATTTAGATACCATGTTTTTTGTGGAAAGAAATGGTTACTATGGAATATCTATCACGGTCTTAACAAAGTAATGTAGATTAATAGTA
>JAUZSV010112776.1:0-13904 GCA_034780495.1 Parotocinclus cesarpintoi | reverse complement strand
GAACTGTTCACTTTGAGCATGTATGAACTGAACTTGAACTAGTTCAGAAAAGCTGTGAACTGGCACAACACTGATTACCTCACTAGCAACACATTACTGGAACCAGATTGAACTGATAAGGCAGTATAGATCCGTGCTTTCATGTTGTTTACACCAAATTCTAAACCTGCCATCTAAATGTCACAGCAGAATTCAAGACTCAACAGACCAGTCACCGTATTTAAAATCTTCTATTGTCCAGTTTTGGCAAGCCTGTGCAAATTGTAGCTTTGCTGACAGGAGTGGCACCCAGTGTGGTCTCCTACTGCAGTAGGTCTACTTCAAGGCACAACGAATTGTGCATAAAGAGATACTCTTCTGCATAACTTGATTGAATATTAGATATATCTGATAAGAGCAGTTGGACAGGTTTATAACATTAACCTTTAAGCACATACACCACTTGAAAAAACCTACAGAAAAGTAACAGAGAAGATTGAGACGGCCCCATGATTATGCTAATTCTCTGGAGGACGAATTATTAAATTTATTTTGAGCTGATATGTCATAAATTCCTGATCATGCCTAAACACGAAAAGTGTTAGTAACTGCTGTCACCAAATAGGGTGATAAACAAAATGGGGGGTGGGGTGTAATATGTGTGATTATTTCTATTCTTGGATTAAAGTACCCAAGAATAGACCACTGCTTTTGCTGCCAGTTAACATCTGCTGCAAAAGAATATAATCAATTGCAATTGCTAGAATCATTCTTCTAAAATTCGCCCAATTACTTTATATATTCAGCTTTGGCATAAACAAGCTCAGAATCTTTCTCAGATTGCCACGTTGTCTGAGGAATTAAAGTGTCTGGTTGTTTTAACAAGCCAACAGGCTTTCCCAGTTTCCATGGTGATGATAGTAGGTGTTGTGCAATCTGTTAAAGTATTACGTTGTTATACTACACTGTCACCCTTCAGTAGCCTTTACAGGGTTTTTGGCATTTAGTATATTGTTTTAGTGAATGAGGGTTAACCAGGGGTTGTTCAGAGAGAGAGTAAAGGCTAAGTGAGTCTATGTTGTAGAGCCGTAAAGGTCTGTTCATGGGTTTTTTCTTCACGTTTTCTCCACACTAATCCACACAGGGTTATGGAGATGCAGCAGTCCATTGAAGGGTTGACAGTGTTCACCTGACTGATCTGTGCTCACTTAAACTAAGCCAATTGTGCCTGCATGAGCTCCGTCATGGCCTAAAGCTACCACTGAGAGTCAGTCCTGGATGGCAGTGATGATGCAGCAGTGTGTTAGGTGGCTGCTAATTATATTTAATATTGTCTTCCTTGGAATACATTTCTTTTAATTAGAGTTTAGATTTCTGTCATGTTTCAGTGTCATGACTAAGTCACCACAATAATAGTTTCTCATCATTTTAACCTATTTTTATCAAGATTTAAAATTATTGTATTTGCATAACATCCCTATACACTTACGAAATATCCACTCATTCTTGTGAGCAGCGTATTTCTGTGGCCTGCAAATCTTTATAAATCTGATGATAATATTTGAGAGAAGTATACTTTAAAACTGATACTTAATACTGATAATAATTGATACTCTAATTAAAAACTTTCCAACATCTGCTCATCTGTATACAGAAGCTTAATTGGTTTAGAGAACATTTTCTGGCATCTAAACTTCTGTTTGTGTTATCCAGTGTGTGGGTTGGAGTTTAGCAAAGTGTCTGGTACTGTATGTGTGCATGTGTGTGCATGCAAGTACCTTGTCTTGCTATACTTGTGAAGACCAAGGATCAAATCTCTGGTGCAGACCATTTTTCTGGTCCTGACTACTTTAACTGCTTTTTTCTTTTTTTTTCTTTTTTCAAAAAGCTACCCGATATAGTGACGGCATCACACATAAAGGGGACTTTCTTTCCTGGTGATATCGAGCCATTATTTGTTTGTTTGTTTATTTATTTATTTAGCATCTTTTCAGCATCAATGGCTTTCTATGACAGGCACAAGGTTACATCGATATGAACAGTTACTTCCAAACTAGTCATATGTCCTAAGAAGAGGCCAATTTAAAGTAATAAGATAGCCTAGTGGACTGTGGGAGGAAACTAAAGCACCTGGAGTAAACCCACGCAGGCATGTAAGGCAACCAAGCTGCTACATCAACCATTAAAAAGATAATAATGGGTACTATAACATCATTCTTATGTGCCTATTGTTTCTTTTGTTTTTCTACATGATTAGAAATCAACCTTGGCTTTGAGAAAGGCGCCCTATCAATTAAGTATTTTTATATGAATTTATATATTAAATGTATCAAAGTCGTTATTATTTATTTTTCTACACACTTGATGACATGTTATGCCTTTGTAAGTGCATTGCTAGAATTAACAGGTGAACATGACATGAGAATTACAGCCAGGTATCTACAACCTACCGCTGTCGTAAGTAAGCTGTGGGCAAAGGCCATTATTTAGCAACTATGCAATTCACTCCTGAATCCTAGCAGTGATTTATATAAGCTTCCAAACGAAAGGCTTTTCTTCTATTATTAAATCCTTGAGGGGTTCTGCATTAGCAATTCCTGAAAGTGACTTTAATTAGTTCACTAAATAAATTGCAACATGACTTCTGGACACCATAGTCCTTACAGAGTAACAAAGCAAACAGATTGCAGTACTATCAATTAACACACACATACGCACGCACACACACACACACACACACAAAGAAAATTGTCTCATTTTTTGATTTGAGGGTGAAGATTTATTTGCTTTTTGTTTGGAATTAAATATAGGATTAAGTAATTTCCTAGTGACCGACTGACTCAAGCCCCACATCCTTTGTTTAGATCTATGGGACTCTTTAGCATGCATTGATCTTATTACCATTACACACAGGCCTCAGGTGAATGGTAACAAAGGTCAACTCCTGACCAATGAGTCCAAATGATCACACTAATGTCTGCTCAATGTCAACTCACTTACAGCAGTAAGAAATCAAACTTCAATCATTTGGCTGATACACAGCATTAAAGGTGATATATAATATTCACTTCCCACAAGTTAACAAAGTTCCTTTATGTCTTTATGGAATATCTGTGACATAATTGTTTTATTGTATAATAATTTTTAAACTACTTACAATTCCTTCATCTGAGTTGCGTAGTGGCATCAACATGTTTTCAGTTATTTGGAGTTTCTTAAATACCATTATCCTGTAAATGTGTGTGTGTGTGTGTGTGTGTGTGTGTGTGTGTGTGTGTGTATGTTCCCCGCAATGGATTGGCACCCCAGGTTTGTTGCTGCCTTGTGCCCTGTCTAGCTGACTGGCCACCGGCTTTCCCATGGTCCTGACCAAGGACGAAGGGGATAAGATTGTGCAATCCATTCGTCCCAAAATCATATGGTACGGTACGGGTATGACGATACTGCATTACGCATTATACAATACACCATAGTTATATTTACTTATATTTACTTTTATACATGTCTTATATATGATTGACTTATATACATGTCCCAGTCCAATCTGGAGTTGCATGAATAATAATTTTTTAATTGTCTGCTTTCGAAACATTAGTCAATACATGAGATGCTCGTTGTTCTTTATGTTAATAACTGCCCAATTATACTTTAATAAGTACACGAGGGACCGCAGAAATGCCAGTTACGTGGGTAAGAGGGTCGTATTTAAACGTTTGATTTAGGCTCAGCTATGATATATGTTGTGTATATGAAATTATATTGACTTTGTATAGCATAATATCTACAAACTTGTAATTTTAGGGTAGTATCTGTTTCAGACTATAACTGGAACGTTGCCATAAAATAAACTTTAGTTGGTTCTTCTGTACCCTGTGTAATGGCAGATGTTGTGCTGGTCTGTGCAGCCATTGACGGCGCACTTCCAAAAATATATGTGAACAAGCACTGAAAAAGTAAGTTTAACATAATGTGCTCTATTAAGACTGTAAATATGAGATGATTTTCATATTAATTATCAGTTAGTAGAGTTTCCTCTGAAGGGGTACATTGGACATGTCCAACAAAAAATGCATTATCTTCAATATTGTCACTTGACAGTTGTGTAATTAAACAATCATTAGCATGGTGACATTTTGAACAGGTGGAACTTGCATAAAATTGTACAAAAAAGCAACCAGAGCCACTCCATCCAACACTAGTGGTTTATTATTCTTATAATCATCTCCTGAATATGCATGGTAAATAAAATGACTTACTTACAAGCAACAAACACACAAGAGCAAAAAAATGGACACCTTCTGTACACATTTACAGTTAAACGGAATTAGAATTGCATTTGTCCCATACACATAGTTTATTTAACAAAAAAACAAAAACTACTGAGCATACAAGTCTTAAGAATACAGGTTGGGTCCAACATGATTAATTTGTTCTGTGGGTTTATGTGCAATGATGGTTTTTCTTAAATTACGATGCCTAGACACAACCAGTTGTAAAACGAATAACAAAGTTACGTGAGATCTGTTGAATATACATGTTTATCAAATACAACAAGTTCAGTTTAAGAAAGAACAGATAAATCAGGAATAAGATAGCAAATAGGTCTTGGACCTGTTGGAGAGCAATTTGAGTTTCTTAAAGCACATTATACATCTACAATTAATAAGCACGTCAATGCACTCATAAGGAATTCTACTTTGTAAAGTTCAATACAAATTTTGAATGTCATCTTAAAAAAATAACTGCTTTTATATGTACAACAATGCTCCAAAGTACAAAATATTTACATCTAGACAGCTGCTCAATGTCAATAACAAGGTGTGAAACAAACAGTGGTTTTGGAAGAAATAATAATAGATAATGCAGAGATAGTACTGCGATGTTTCAGAACTGTATAATTTTAGTATCATATGCTACATTAAACATTTAACATATTTCTTGGCACGGTTTTAAATGCATACAATTTGGGCTTTAAATGGTATTGTAATATTTGAAAACGTTTTGCAGTTAAGTAAAAAGTATACGACTGGCTTAAATTTTGTAACTTTATCTGCCATTCTCTATATTCTGCCATGGCTTTTTTGTGGTTTTCATTCCTATATTTGATCAGCACCACTATTTAATCAATCTTGGCATTCAAATGGCTTATATTTCTGGAATGAAAACTGCACATACAACACAAGACAACTGCTATATAGCACAACATATATGTAAATGACCTAATTATGTATTCACATACAAGAGTTATATAACAACAATAAGCCCCAACATTATAATCAACTGCCCAAAAAGCTATCTGACATCCGTTTGCTCTTAAAACAGCTTCAACCCATTGAGGCACAGACTCTTTAAGAACTTTGAAGATACAGTGCAAATCCTTCATAATGTTCTTCAAACCGATCCTGAATAACTGCTGTCTCTCCTTTGACCACTGTTGCTAGGTTATGACCACTGCTGACCAGGAGCATGCATAAGCCTTGCCATTTTCTAATGCGGTCACCTAACATTAACCAACTGGCCCTTATCAAACTCAAATCTTTACACTTGCCCATTTTTCCCACGTCTAACATATCGGCTATGTTATTATATCAGCTATATTATTATATAGTATTATTTGTTTCATTTATGGGTGGTTACAATGTCTGGCCCATTATTATATTCTCTGTGTCACATAGTTGCATTACTTGTTTATGACAAATGTATAACTTTTTAAATTGTTTAAACATAGCGGTTGATGTTTTCTCAAGGCAAAAATATAAGAGTTTAAGACAAGACATGAAACTATCTTCGAGGTTGATAATAAACCCTTACTATGGCTTGAGAAAAATGGTTTTGTGATTCTTACTATTAACTCAACAGACTCCATCTATAGATATGGATGGTCGTTAAATAATAATGATATATTCTAGAGAAAATTCCAAGCGGACTTGTCTATAGACAGGATGAATAGATTTATTATTTATAAATGCTATAGTGAAACAATGTTACAAAAGAACGATTAGTACATATTTGTCCAACACTTAAAACTTGTGCAGTTCTGACCATTTCTTGGGAGTTAAAATATAAAAAACAGTGCGAAGTGAAGAACATAGTTGACAGCCGGTCACGACAGACTGCAGCTATTCCAAGTTCTACCATTATGATCAACCAGGGAATAAATTAAGACCGAGGCCAATCTGAGAGCATTCAGAATGGCTGGAATAGACGCTACAGGAGTATGGCTTTAACTCGCTCAGACCGCATGCTATATTTAACCATGTGGATGGAAGGGTTATATTTGAAAGTCACTGCTACTGACTTGTTCCCACAGCTTGTCTCAGTTCTGCATCCAAATCTTAGGTTGCTATTTAACAGAGTATTTATGAGTCAAGCCAAAGCAGGTTTAGTCTGGAGCATACAGCTTGATTCAGCTTCAGTTTCTTTGACAGTGATTTTTTGTGGTACATTAAAGATCTCTACGAGTAAAACTTTGTTGTGCAGCATCATGTAGTCTGCATATTGGAACACTGACAGCACACTGCAAACAAAGATATGTTGAGTAGTGTAGGCAATACAGACCGCATCCAGTTTAGGTGCTTATGGTCATGTTCCTAAGAATCCATTGTTGTGAGCGGCTACTGTTGCAGTCTCTCAGAGTGGGAACCATTTTATCCTCTTCTGATGGCATGTCCAAACACTGATTGCTGTTCACATGAAGCAGGGTCAAGCGCTGGAAAGGAGAACAGGGTGGGAGATTGTGTAAATTAAAGTATCATCTGATTGCAGTGATTAACATTTTAGCAATTTAGCAGACACTCATATCTCCATTACTGTGCAAAAGTCTTAGGCCATCATTAGCTTACAATAACGTTGTTTTAGCAATGGTATAATGACTATAGTTGAATCCTGTTAATCGGACCACATCGGGACGCGATCATTTTTGTCATAATAACGGACTGGTACGATTAAACGAACATGCCCTATGTTACAAGACAGGATGTGCTATATAAAATATTATCTTTATTAAACCTTTATTGTGCGATTTGCATGTATAGCAAACGTACAAACAAGAACTGCTGTTACTTACAAACTTTGTTCATTGAAAAAGAACTGGCAACCAAGTTTTTTGAAACGATTTACAACACAAAGTATAGGTACTCAGCATCAGAAGCATAATACTGTAAAAAAACAAGTTCTTATTAAATTCCAGTCAACGTTTAAATAACTTAACCGGTGTGATCTGACGGGTTCTCTTGACGGATTGCACTTGAACAAAATCAAGGAAGTGGTGGGTGTGTTCACCTCCTGCTGGTTTTGCTCTTGTCAAAAGCATACATTCTCCAAAAATCCTCCCATAAATATCGGCCCCGCTTTGCAGTGGCTAAGTGGCGACTTGTGGCTTCTTTTTATTATTTGCTCTCACGTTCTTTGGTCCGATTAAGCGATATTTTGGTCCAAATAAGCAAATAACATTAGACGTATATAATAGGATTTGTTTCGGTACTTTAGGATTTGGTCCGAATAAGTGGCTGGTCCCATTAACCAGTGGTCCAATTAACCGGAATTGACTGTATTCATTTCTTGAAGTGACCAATCAGAACACAGAGGGGGTGTGGTTATGATAACTTTGAATTAGTTACTATGACCACACCCATCCCGTGATCTGATTGGTCGTTTGTAGTTTGTAGTACTGATCTACGAAGATATTTCAATAAATAAAATTTGCACAAATTTACCCGTGTCCTCTTACGAAAAAGAAAATACACGTTTAATATACAGTAGATTCTTATTTAATTTGAGTATAATGTTTGATGTGCTTTTAACATTTGCAGCAATCTACAGAATATGAATTTCATTATAATAAAGTATCTCAGAATGGGAAATCACTGATTAAGAGGGCTTTCTTGCAAAGCTACTTACTTTAAAATCACACAAGTAAAGAAATAAAGTGCATTTTATTATTTATGTTTATCGTAAACTGGGTTCTGAGTAAATAAAATAGACCAATAATATAAATATGTAGTAATTTAACACTGAGGCTTACACTCGGACTTGCTCTCGAGTAGTTTATATCAGAGAGGTAATGAACGTGACTCAGCAGGGAAGACGGTACGAGTGAACTCTTTGAGAAAAGGTTAAGGAGATGCTGTTCAGCAGGTGACTGTTCAGTAACGGGTGCCAAATCCATGGATCTCCAGCTTAGAAATGTCCCTCTCATTAGTGAACTCAGCACGGTCGATGCGAGAGCTGGGGCTACCCACATTTTTCAACCAGTGCTTCCTAGAGCGACAAAAACAGAGAGAGAGAGAAAGAGAGAGAGAGAGAGAGAGAGTTCATTAACTTTCATTCACATTGCTTACTGCACTGAGAAGTGGAACCGCCCAACTCGCAATCACCGACTTCAGTGTACAGTTTCCACACAACATATTCAGAAACTGCTAAAACCCTCATTTTCATATTCACTTCCAGTTCCAATCCAGTTCAAAGGGGGAAGGGCCTAACCGGCACGACTGGAACCCTGAGGCAGGACCAAGCACGCCATCACCCATGTTGCTGTGCCCCACTAACATCGAGAGCGTAAAAAGTCAATTTTATCATGGTTTGCTGAGCAGAACTACAGGACACAACCTGGAATCTCATTACAGGCACTGCATTTCCCATAATGCCTAAGCACTTTTTCAAAAGCATGAGCGGCCAAAGCTTTGAGCCTTTTGTTTTTTTGCATGGAGTAATGGACAGGCTCAAATATTTAGAAGAATGTCAGTAACCCTGCAGGCAAGGCAAGGATACCTCAGGATTAACACAATTACCAACAATTAGAAAAAAATTAGAAAAGTGTTAATTTGCTCTTCATTTCGCATCGATGGTAGAATAAAACAATGTTAATCACACCATCATTTAGTGTTTAACAGGCTTATATTTTATACACTGTGACTGGTGACAGAGGGGAATTTTGTGTGCCCCGGTTCAAGGGCTCTAGGACCCCAGCGAGCCACCGTGCCTTCACTGCAAAAACATTTTACTCTTTCACTTGTCTGCCTATTTATATGGTGAGTGTTGTGGATATTAGTGTGGTTCCCAGAGTCCATATATAGATTCCATACTGAATGTACAAAAATGTATTTACAAGTTCAAAGTGCAGCCTAATATTGAATTCCTAAAAACGGCTGTTAAAGAGGGATGGATTGGAGCCAGGGTGTAACTCCACCCTGGGCTTCAGAGCCCCTGTGATGGTGCCCAGTATGTATTTTAAATGTAATTAAATTGTCACTTGTAAACATTCATGGTCTACAAGCATCATCCTATTCTCTAAAATACTGGTAATCACTCAACTGGCGTTTGAGTGAACTATACACCAGACGTGATTTTATAAGCTAGCTGTAACAGCGAATGCTCAGCGTGAGTGTTGTACTGTGTACTGACGATGGGTATAAAAGTTATTAAATCAAGAAATAAATCAGAAAAAGCTAAACCAGTTCAAGCCCAAAACATCTATATTGTGTGTCTCTCCCAGCTCTCAGAAATGGCATGGTCATACTGAAGAGCTAATGCTGTTATTCCTTTGAGGATCACTAAATGCATGAAAATATTGTATGATGGACCATAGAGACAGACCTTTATTGGCTGTGTGCGTGGTAAGACTTGTAAGTCAGATCCACTCAGCTTACAGTACTACCGGGAAACAGAGCTGCACTCATATGGAAAGGAGAAAGTGCAGGCATTATGGAACAGACACGGTGTATTCAGGATGAAAATAAAGGAAGTGCTGAAGTCAGGGGTTCACAAACTTTGATCAGGTTGAACCTGACCTGTTAAATCTACCCTCGAGGTTTTATGCAACATTAAATGAAACCATTAGCAGCTCATTTTCTCGTATTCTTGATATTACAATACACGGTCCATTTCCATAATATATCATAAATCATTATACTAAAAATTTATATTATAAGTGCTGGAAGGTAGGAAAATGACTGTACTGTTTATAAAACACCATTTCTACATTGTTTGTGGTTTGCTGGAAATGCATCTAAAACGTTGTTTATCTGAAGTAGAGTGGATGGTGCTTCTTCTCTGTCAATATGTGCAAGAGCAATTAGGGAAGGTGGAGGTCCTCCCAAGGTTTCTTCCTACCATTTTAGGGAGTTTTTCCTTGCCACGGTCGCCCTAGGCTTGCTCAACTTGGGATTGGCCTTTTAGGACAGTGTAAAATTGTGAAGCTGCTTTGATACAATGCTCCGGGGTAAATGGCACTATATAAATAAATAAACTTGAACTTATTTGTCTGTGATTTGTCCCATTTTAGCTCCAAATCTGTTTATATGGTGATGGAGCACTTAAATTTTGAGATGGTAGATGGTAGCAGCTGTATGTTAGATAGCCTAGATAAGCTTTAAAGGTCTTGGTGTTGCCCGCCAACACTCCATCATGCTAGCCAGTAAACACCAGACCAGATGTGGTCCTACACCCCCTAGAGTCTTGTTTGGCTTCAAGCTATAAAAGCTCTCAGTGGTTAAAGCAGATCAGATCTAAATAAGCAGGCTAATGAAACCTCATCCGATCATCAGTACAGTCATGTAAGCTCTTACTGTCCGACTTGATAACAAAGCTTCCCTCAGGGCATCTCTGACTCCAGCATTTTAAGAGCTTCTGTTCCTGACCCTTTGTTAACCGCCTCCAGCGATTCCTGACCCGTGTGAAATCGATTCCCACCGACGAAGCGTGAAATGTGGTGGTGAGACCTGCCGCTGATCGATGGCTTCAGGCTTCACTTGTTTCACTTGCTGGTCCCTATAGATTTGGATGTTGACTATTGTTTATTGACCTGCTGAACCAATTACTGGCAAATTTGGCAACTGCGGTTGCCAAGTATGTGTTCTAGCACTTTTTAGCCAGACTCTTTCAATTCATAAGTACGTACGCATGCACTTAATAATCTTCTTATAATCTACAGTCGACGTAAAGGGCGTGCTCCTATATCTCCCATCTGGAGATTTGAAAAAGTCAGCAGGATTTTGTCTTAGTAGTCTAATTTCTCAGTGCATGTACACCCTTACTCTGATTTCAATCGGTTCTCGCAGTTTGAGCCCGCATGCAAACGCCCTGCCAGTGGCTAGTTGTAATAGATCTTGGTGGACCATACTCAGGACAGCAGTAACTCTGGTTTGACAGCTTCTGGTTCATATAGGTATTTCCCCATGCAGAGTTAAATAACAACCGGACTGCAACCTTGGTGCTCACCCCAGCACCAAACACCTCAATCCATATCACCTCGATGGGCTGCTCGAGCCACCATGCAAGACATGTGTTTGGCAGTGGTCCTGAGCCACACTACACCTGCTCACCTGTCTCCAGGTTTTCCCGCAGTCATTGGTGATGTACATCTCCTCTTTGTACTCCACCAGCTGTGAGCCCAGGTTACCTGAGAGAGAGCGAGAGAGAGAGAGAGAGAGGAGATTGAGAAACTGTCCAAGTTTAGCTGAGTACCTAAACATTTCATTCTTCAGTCTGAAATGGAAACACGGTGAAATCACAGTCAATGGTTCATCTCTTCCCTTTGTGAGCTTTATAGACACGCAGAGAGAAAGGAAAAGAGAGAGAGGACTGGAGCGCTCGTTTGAGGGAGCATGGCCAGGAGGTACCGCCTGACATCAAAGGCTCAGCGTAGCGTAAAAATTTCGAAGCTGAACCAAATGTAATAATATTCCTCTGAAGCGGCGTATGCTGTTCGTGACAATGACAGAGGGAAAGAGAGAGAACACAAGACAGGCTTGTGTATTCTAGATTTCACTTATAGTTTCTGAGGCGGAAAAACATCATCTCATTCATTTCAATTACAATTTATCTATAAACCAGAATAACAACCACGACAACCTCCCCATGTGATTTTTATTCTATGCCATGTACAATTTATCTGTAAAAAAAAAAAAGTCCAGATTTAGTGCGGCTATCCTGCGACAAGAAAACAATCAAAAACTTGACATCTCCTTAAATGAAAATAATAGGATTTTTCCAGCCTTCCAGAAGAAAAAAAAAGAAAACAGTAAAAAAAGAAAACAGGAAACGGTGTGTGCGGAAGTGTTTAGGTGGCAAAAACAATCGATGAAAAGGAAAGATTTTCCAATAAATCTGGAAAATGTACAGTTTCATATAGACAGTAATGTGCAAAAGTCTTAGGTCACCATTGGACTAGTTGTGGACTCAAAAAATGTCAAATTTGGACATATCCTCTTTTTTGCTGATCTTTATTCCAGTCTTTGTGTGCTTTGGTATATCTTAGCTTTTTCTCCCATGTGATTTTTATTCTATGCCATGTACAATTTATCTGTAAAAAAAAAAAAAGTCCAGATTAAGTGCGGCTATCCTGCGACAAGAAAACAATCAAAAACTTGACGTCTCCCTAAATGAAAATAATAGGATTTTTCCAGCCTTCTTGAAGAAAAAACAAAACAAAACAGTAAACGCTATGTGCGGAAGTGTTAACGTGGCAAAAACAATCCAGATGCAGTTGCCAGATGCTGCTGTTACTCAAGTTTAAGGGGAGGTCATACGAAATACTTGGGCCTGAGCACACGCATTTTCTGGTTGTATTCTAATAAAAAGACTAAGAAACGATTATAAATTGTCATTATTCAGTCGCTAAAACAATAGTATCTAATGTAATGCCGGCTGAAGACTTTTGCACCGCACTTTATATGGACACTATATGAACAAAAGTATTGGGACACCAATTGGGACATCTTAACATAACTCTTGCCTAGTACTTAACAATAAAGCACCCATCATCCATGCCTGTATGGACAGACAAACAATAATGGAGGATGGTTATAGCTGGAGAACACGTTTGTAATTGTAATTGTAGTAATGTAGACTGATAGCACTGTGTAATTTTAACTAAGGTTACAAAACTCAACCTCCATCAACAATCCATCACAGGGCTCACACTGTCACATACTAAGGGCCATTTTAGAGACACCGATTAACCTAACACACATGTATTTGGACTGTGGGGAGAAACTGGAGTACCCAGAGTAAACCCACGCAGACAGGGGGGAGGGGGGCATGCAGGCCAAGGCTGCTCCACTCTGGGATTGAACCCGGGACCTTCTTACTGTAAAGCAGCGGTGCCACCCACCAAGCCACCGTGCTGTCCGCTTTTACAATTAGCTTGTGGTAACCTTGTTTGTTTTCTGGGGAAGTACAATCAAATCTGGCTAATCGGACTACATCAAGACGCGATCGTTTTGGTCCTAATAACCGGCTGGTCCGATTAAACGAAACTGTGTGATCCAGTGTGATCTGACGCGTTCTCTTGACAGACTGCACTTGAACAGAATCAAAAAAGTGGTGGGCGTGTTCACCTCCCGCTGGTTTTGCTCTTGTCAACACAACTTTTTGGATTTCCTGACCTTTGTTAAAAGCATAAATTCTTCCGGGGGTCCCAAAAATCCTCCCATAAATCGCTGATTCGCTTTGCATCCCCTAGGGGGCAACTTGTGGCTGCTTTTTCTTATTCGCTCTCACGTTCTTTGGTCCGATTAAGCGGAATTTTGGTCCAAATAAGCAAATACAATTACACATACTGTTACGATAGCGGGTGGTGTTCTGTTTGGATCCAAGTACGCGGGATAGGTGTATCCCACGACGTATAATAAGAATGGGGAAATAATGAAAAAAAAACAAAAGGGGGGGTAAAAGGGCGGAGCGTAAAGACTCCTAACAAAACAAAACCGAAAGTATAAGTTGGCACGCCAAGGTTGCTCCCTGAATGGAATTGGAATACACTCCAGGCTGAAGGGAGGCTAAGTAGGCCACGAGGACCGAACAGCGTGTGAATCGCGAATCGTACGAGGAGCGCGCGAGTGCAGAACGGGAAAACAATCAAAAGTGCCCCTAAATAAATAAATACCTCCGTGGGTTACCCGCCTGTACCGATCCTCCGACACTAA
>JAUZSV010112666.1:0-13907 GCA_034780495.1 Parotocinclus cesarpintoi | reverse complement strand
ACATGTGGCATTCTCATATATGTCGGAGTGCTTTTCGCAGTCTGTTCTTTTTTGTGAAGCAGAGAACAAGCGGATGGAGCCATAGAAAAGCAGTGGGTTAATGATACTGTATTACAGTAGGAGGAGATGTGGCTGTGAGACAGGCTTATGGGGCGTTTTGGTCTGCCTTCTGAATTTTATAGGTGTTCTGGTTCAGTCAGCTTATTGTACATTGTGTTGCCTAAATAGTTGATGGATTTTACCAGTTCAGACTGTAATCGCCTGAGGGTGTGAGACTGTACAAGTCTGTAAATGTAAGACTGCTTTAAACAGAGAGAAGGATTTAATATTCAGCTGGGTATTCTGTAATTTAAAACACAATCTGTAATTAAGATATACTGCAGTGACTGTAAACTGTTACAGTTTAGCTAAGCCCATTTCATTATCACATGCCTCGTATTCAGAAATGCATCAACAATCTAATGTCTAGTATGCATTACTGTTTAGTTTCATTTGTATGTTTTATCTCTCATTCCTTTGACTCAGTTGTTTTTGAAGTACACAAACAGTTTTGAGAATGGTACATAGTTTGCTTTTCACCAAGTGCTCTGCATTAATTTTTATTGGGCCAGCTGGTATTTTTTTGTGTGATCAAGTGAAGTCATTCCCTGCCATGAATATGACCTTATCACAAAAAATACTTTATTCCAGTCACTACATTTCAGCCCTACAAAATGGCCTGCTAATATAATGTTAGTGATGATCTCGTTAGCTCAAGAGAAACGCTTAATGAGGATAAGACAGCTGATACCACACATGCAGGTTAGAAGAGCAGCCTAGTTTGCTTTAAAACTATATTAATGCTTAGTTTTTTACTTCTGTTAACCATAATTACCTGCTAAAAACACGAAGTCACCATTGCATAGCTTCAAAAGGGTTTCACAGGCAAACTCATTACTGCTTGTAAGCTAGCACCATTTATCGTGATCAACCATTTATCGAATAATCAAAAACTTTAAAGAGAGTGGTTCATTTACAGTAAAAAAGGCTGCAGAGCACCTAAGAAAGTCAGGAAAGTGTCAGGACTGTCTCCTAAAGAGGATGTAGTTACAAGCAGTGTAGAGGGCAGGTGTGAGTGCATATGAATGCATCTGGAAATATGATTGTCCAGAGAAGAAAAGATGAGTGCTAACATGACTTCAGTGTCATGTCAACAATGAAGCATCGTGAGAATTCATGTGTGGGGTTGCTTCTCATCCAATGAAGTGGGTTTGCCAAAAAAAACACTGCCATGATTAAGGAATGATATCAAAACATCCACAAAGAGCAACTTCACCCAGAATACACCACTGTGTAGTTTACATATTCTGCTTGTTACAACGTGGGGTTCTCCCAGAGTGTGGCTGTGTGTGAGCCTTGGATTGGCTTCCAACAAGCTTAAACTGGATTATGTGGATGTAAATACTGAAGTGGCAAAAACAGAGTGGCCTTCCATGACATCCTGTTTCTCAAATATGAGGTCAAAAAGGCACCAATATCATGTATTAAGATGAGAAGGGCTAGGGACTACATTAATAACAGACAAAGATGGTGTGACCATCACAAATAGATTTGTTTGTGAAAATGCCCATATCAACATTTAGTGCAATAATGATCTAATTAAAATATTTGGAGATGTTTAATGCACCTAGAAGAAGATTCTGTTTTGACATGGCTACCCCAGTTCCCAAATCCTATGAAATACCTTTATTATACCAAAAGAATTTGCTTTTAAATTAGATAAGCAAAATACCATGTTCATTATCCATACAGAAAGAGATTAGTTTCAGTGGTTTTAGTATTTTCTATCAAATGAAACTCTCACCTCCCGTGAAAATGCAATCATTTTTTCCTCTGATAACTGCTTTACGCATTCTGCAATTTTCTTGGTGCTGCTGATGTCACAACCTGAAGAATTTGCCACTTTCTAAAATAATTCATAATTAAATATAATTATTCATTATAATGATATAATATATATATATAATTTATATATATATATGATATAATATATGAGAAATGGAAATATGGACTCTGCTTTACCTGAGCTGTTGGTAAGGGATCTACCAAAACGCCATTCATTAATGCTGTTCCACTTTGTGCAATTGCTCGATGAAACAGGCCCGTAGAAAGTGGTGAGAGAAGCTTAATGCAAAATTAAAACATACAGAACACAATTAGCCCTATTTGGAGTTAAAACAAAAGAAAAACATTCACGATACACCGGTTGCTGAAGGTGTTTAAAAACATAACAATCTGATTCAAATTAAGTCTGCTGTATTAATAAACTAGTAGATGCTCACCAAAAAAGAAACACTCGTTCCTCCAGCAGACTCTCCAAAAATGGTTACTGAACCAGGATCACCACCAAAAGAGTGGATGTTCTCTTGGACCCACTGAAGAGCAGCAACCTGATCCAATAGTCCATAATTTCCTGGTGCATGTTCATCTCCTGTGCTAATAAAAAATGACACCAAAATACTGGGTATATGCAGTAATAAGTAATTGCTAAATGCCATTAAATACCATTATTGTCATTTCAGTTTCAAGTTTTTTTTTCAAATGGCCTTTATATGCAGATTTAATTCATTTTTTGGATAGACTTTTCCAAAATTGAATCAGATAAAACAGATACCTAAAGAATCCCAGCAGACCAAGTCTATACTGGATCAGCACAACAACAACATTTTGGTAAGCAGCCAAAACTAATCCATCATAGATTGATGCAGAACCTAGCCGGAGTCCTCCACCATGAATCCAAACCATGACCTAGAGAACACACATAATATATTATTTTGCTCTCTGGTATGACTTGGCCAATTTTTCCAAGCAATTCAGTACAAAGGGTCATTATGTAAATACAGTGTATGAGATACAGGCAATACCGAATCAGCATAATCAGCAGGTTCTGATAAGTGTGTAATTAGTGACTTGTGACCTTCAGACTTACAGGTAGATTGGCATTTTCACCCGGTTTTGCTGGAGTGTAGACATTGAGGTAGAGACAGTCTTCTGACACTTCAGGAAAATACATGTCGACTGACAAACTAGTCATGACTCGCACAATTAGGTCTCTATTTTGCAAACACCTGAAAACATTACACAGTACACCACTTGGTATTGGTTCAGAAGAAATACTGTAGCTGTGATGCATCTGTACAGAATCATGAATTTGCATTGATTGGGACATAATTTATGGCTCCACATTCAAAGCCAGATTAAATGTTAGTTATATTGCTGGAAAACAGAAAGTCTTACATGTATGGCTGTTTGGTAGCATCTCTTACTCCCTGCCACGGCTCTGCAGGCTGAGGAGCAGCAAATCTCAAAGGTCCAACTGGAGGCTTTGCAAACGGCACTCCCAGGTAACTGTGGATGATAGTTTGCTTTCCTATTGCGGTTAAATACTCACCTTTTAGAGATCCATATTTAGTCTGCACAACTGGTTCTATCAAACATTAGGAAAATAGAAATCATTCCAGACAGAAAACTATAGGAGAACACTTGTAATTCATAACAGGTAAAACCTTTGTTATCATGCAGTAGCTGATAAGACCTACACAATGGCAAAGAGGAATTATAGACTGTTCAGTAATTGAAGCAGCATTTTACAGATCATACCAAAGTATTTTAACTGGGTTAAGACTTAAACACTGACTAGGCTTTTGCAAAATGCTTATTTTCAATTATTTATATATATATATATATATATATAAAATGTACAAATACCACAGATTTAAAAGTTTAGGCAGAATGTTCCTATGTTCTCATGGCTAGGTTATAGAGCAGACCATATTTTATAAGTAATTAATTTAAAGATCCAGATAATTCAGAGGGTTCAAAAATGTTTCCTTGCACATGAAAGAAGCAACAAATGTAATAACCACAAACAGGAACCACAAAAACTAACATCAACTATATAAAATGCTTTAATATATTGACTGTGACTACTAAACAACCCTCACCATCCTTCTTCTCATGTCTCATCTGTGGCAGAGTCTCAGTTATGAAGGAATAATGCTTTCCCTTCAGGTTCTTGCCAAGCTTCAGTTCCAGACCAATACCTAGATAATTAGCTTCAGTTCCCATCTCAGGCCACATGGTCAGACCTGGCCCATTTGGAGACCTAACCGCAGGGACAGAGAGAAAACTGGTGAGAAAGATGATAAACTTTTACACATAATTATCTTTCTTGTGGCATAAAAGGTTAAATAGCAGGAAATGGGTCAACTCAGTTATATTAAGCTGATGTTTTGTACTGAACAACACAATTTACGTTTCCATAATAAAGGGACAAAGTAACATGCCTGTTATCAGTTTCAGTGCCTCATTTAAAAACAGCAGTGAAAACTTACCCAGTGCGTGCAAAGTTACCCCAATAGGCCATTATGTTTCTACATAGCTCATTCTCTTCCTCTG
The DNA here is from genome assembly GCA_034780495.1 of Parotocinclus cesarpintoi. Taxonomy (NCBI): domain Eukaryota; kingdom Metazoa; phylum Chordata; class Actinopteri; order Siluriformes; family Loricariidae; genus Parotocinclus; species Parotocinclus cesarpintoi. The sequence continues at coordinate 9,470 of JAUZSV010112666.1, read as the reverse complement.
TGAAGGTACCTGACAGACAAAAACATAAATACTTTGACAAGTTCACAACTATAAAGATTTTAAAGAAGTTAACAAAAAACAAGAACAATAATTGAAGAATAATGAAGACAGATGGACTGCTTTGTCAGCTAACCAATAAGAGCTTAGTACTAACACAGCATGTAATACAGTTGTGGTCAACATTATTGGCACACTTAGTGTTTAGGATTTAGTATCTTCAGAAGTAAGCTTCCATGTAATTCGTATCATGTGAATGAAGTTGAATTAAAAAATAAGTGTAATACATAACATTTACAGTATTTAAAGGACCCTTCTCTAATACTTGTCCCCACAGCCTCTGGGAGAAATTAACGTGTCCACATGTTACAATATTTTTTTTAGCTATCTGTGAGCTTTTTTTAAATCTGTCTGTTGGTACATTCCTCCAATGTTACACTGCATTTGTCCTAAGCTCATGAATGTTTGCATGGTTCCTTTTGTCCACAGCAGATTTCACCTAAATATTTAATAGAAGTAAGATCAGAACTAATTACTGGATATAAATTTGTTTGTTTTTTTCCTTCTTAACCATGCATGTGTTGGCTACTTTTGAATGTTTGATTTGGGTAATTCTAGCCTAGCTGGACCATTTTTGTTCAATTCACACTTGGTTTTCTCACACTTGCAAGCACATTTTGCTCTAAAATACTCTGATACTCTGATTTCATCTCACGCTGCATTGCTAGAGAGCCCAAGTTTGGCTTCATCTGTCCAAATTCACAGAACAATCGTGATTTGTCTATGTAAGTTTTGGTTCAGCTGCATAATGTATGGGTTGAAACCATCACTCCAGATGGCTCCGGCTCTGCCTGAAGTTCTTTGGATGTTATTTCTTTGCCACATTTAGAACCAACTTTCATAGGATTATCTCATTACTTTAAATCCACCACATCCTGGAAGTTCCTTGACTGTTCCATGAGCAAAAAACTTTCTTTTTTACTCAAAAAACATTTCAGACTGTTGCTGCCAGGATTCCAAGGTCTTTGGAGATATTCTTGAAGTCTTTGAACTGCTTGTGCTTTCTCATTATTTCTCTTTACCACTGTGACTAAGGAATAGGGAAGGAAATTTTTAAAACACCAAAGACACAGTTGCTAAGATAATTAAAGTCATGCTAGCATGATGAATCAGGTAAATCTAATTTCTAATGAAAGGTTAAAATCAAAGGTTCATCAAATTGTGTTTCAAAATGAGTGTCAAGAGAGGGTTCCATTTTGTACCACTTTTTCTACCAAGTTTGTAATTCGTGTGTCTTGTTCTCCTAAGTACAAGCAGTGCAACTATACGCTCAGAGGTGCCAATAATGATCACAACTGTATTTCTTGAAATCCCTCATTAATAATGCATTACAATGGGGCAGATTCTGTTTATATGCAAATCAGTGTCTGTAAAACACTGACTTTTAGATTTACGATACTTAAGTATGGATGTGAAAACAAGGTTACCAATATTAAAACTTACCATCTAACTTAAAGTCAGTATTTGTAAAGCAAAAACCAAAAACAAACAAGACTTCATCTCCATGGTCACTACCAGCAAAGCTAGGTCTTTTCTTCTTGAGCTCATTGAAGCTATGCTGGAACTCATACAAGTAAACTGGTGCTCCAGAATCTATTAGTTAAAACATTATTTTCATTATCAGCACAAAAAAGTAATGTGTTAAAATGGTAAATATACTTGGACAGATTGTCAGTAAAAGAAGGCATACCTCTATGGTGTTTTGCTACTTTGCGAGCAGGAATGTTAAACATTAAGTCTCCATACAGCTCTCTGAGTCCATCTCGAATTTGGATTTGGTCATCTGTGGTGCCAAGATACTCATTCACCAGTAATTCATGAACCCACTTCATATTGACCTGGAGGTAAAAAAAAATATGTGTACACTGTATATGAATTTCCATTAAGCAACAACACAACTGTTTTTCTGTCTTTACTATAAGCAGAATGTGTTTATTGCTATAACCAGGACACACAACAGATTTTATAGACACTTAATACAGAAATCCAGGTAAATCAATAGAAATCAAATGCATTACACACAAAAAAAATGATTACAGTATATGAAAGTTTTAGCATTTAGACTGGGACTACAATCCTAAAATGACCATCCTTAGTCTCATGTCTCAGCTGTGCCAGGGTTTGTTTGTTTATTGGTTTTATTCAATGTCTCATCAGCAAACAACATAGCAGATATTGATAAATTTAGAGTGACAAATCAACCTAATGCATGCTTTTTGAATGTGGGGAGGACATGCAAACTCCACACAGGCAGAGTTCTGGGCCGAGATAAAAAATAATCCAATAATAATCCAAACCAATAAAATATAACATCAAATAAAAACAATAATTCAAATAATCCCACTTAAATGTTTACTTACACCAGGAAAAAAGAATGTCATATATGATAAAACTTGCTCTCTATTCAATCCATCAATCCAACCTGGACCAGCAAGGAACTGTAGAACAAATGTAGACAAACGCAAAATAAGTTACCTAACCTAAAATATAACTTTAATATCTTAAAAATGTAGAGTTGCTTTCTGATTTAAGCACACAGAGGGGAAACCTTTTTCACTTACACTAAGGAGTCCATAACCGCCCTCATCATCAGTTACCCCTGTAATCAGAGGCACTTTGTTGAACTCTTTGTTCTGAAGAAGTTCATCCACCGGTTTGGGAAGGAACTGGCCATCAATTGTCACTGAGTAGAATAACATTTCATTCTAAAAAATAATAATAACGAAGTCTGTTAGTATGTATGTAACAGCTTATGCTTCTGTTTAATGTACTCCAAAACATACAGCTTGTATGATCTTCAAAATGTCCTCCTCAGACCACTGCATAACACAATCAACAATCTTCTTTGTGTTGGAGATGTCACAGCCAGATGCATTTGCCAATAACTGAGGAGAAAGACATTAATGTAATTTTAGAGTTTTAAGAAATTTCATACTATCCAGCACAAAGGAAGTCATGTGAAGTGTTATCATGATAATTTAAGTATTGGACAAAGAAAGCAGGGCCTCTTTACCTGAGCTACCGGTAATGGGTTCTTAGTGAAGACAGCATCCATTGCAGCAGTGCCACTCTCAGCTATGGCATATTTGAAGAGACCAGCAGACAATGGGGACAGTATCTGTGTAAAAAAAAGCACCAAACTGTGTCATCATGGAAAAATCTGTATTTATTTCGAAACCAGTCTTATAATATTTATTATTATTAATAATATTTATTATATTATTATTTATTATTTATTTATATATACATTGCAGTATAATTTAAAGCCAATCATATGGCAGTAGTCTACTACATTAGACCATCACTGTGGGGAACTAGGCTCAAGTCTCTTTCTGTCAAGTTCGAGAGTCACATGAAGTCCCATGAAGACTGGCTGCATCGAAAGGAGGGGGTTGCCTGGGTCATTATCCCTTACTTCTGAACAGCAACCCCTGCCAGCCCTGTGACTGTTGTCCTGTCCAGGCTATACTGGTAACAGGCACCTGAACCCCATTAACCCTGACCAGGAAAAGTGGGTTTTAAACAACAATGGATGCAAAAAAGAGTATAATTTAATAAATAGATGTTGAATGTACTTTATAATGTGCTCTGGTGTTAAGGTAAGAGTATGGTCAGACAAGATCATATATTAATATCCCTACATGTAAAGAAACGCTGACGCCTCCTGCAGACTCTCCAAAGATGGTGACTGATTGAGGATCCCCTCCAAAGCTGTGTATATTCTCCTGCACCCACTGAAGAGCAGCTACCTGATCCAGAAGACCGTAGTTTCCTGGTGCGTGTTTATCACCTGTGCTAAAATAAGGAACGTAATTATGATGAAGTAAAACACTAATGTTATACTAAAACTAACTTCTATGCATTTCTCAAAAAATACAAATAAGAGTTTAATGCGAGAACAGTATATAAGCTTTTATATATTTTACCTGAAAAATCCAAGTAGGCCAAGTCTATACTGAATAAGCACTACAACGACATTCTGATAAGCTGCCAGAACATGTCCATCATAACTGGAGGCTGAGCCCAAAGAAAAGCCTCCACCATGGATCCAAACCATAACCTGTATCACAACAGCACATACACATACTTTTTAATGAACCGACACTGTACAATCATACTTAATTACAGGTACGGTCCACATTTAATATCCTTTTCTAAAAATGCTGCTCCAAAAATAATCATCACTAACCCATAACAGTGTTGGGTACTACAGTATCTAAACATTAAAGAGCACATTACTCTGGCTGGATCATTAAAATCATGGATATGATTTTTATTAGTGTTATTATTATTATTATTATTATTATTATTATTATTATGTAATATTCAACTAATGTACAAGTAAACAAAATGCAAGATAACTTACAGGCAATTTGGCAGAGTCATTAGGCCTAGAGGGTGTATAAATGTTCAGGTACAGACAGTCTTCTGAAACTTCAGGAAGTTGCACTTCCATAGTAAAATTCTTTACTATATCCATTAGCAGCTTCCTGCTTTGAATACACCTGGAATAAATGCCATCAGACAGACTAATGGTTTAAGAAGTCTTACTTCAAACTGTAATGACAGGAAAGCAATGATTCCTTTTGCCCAAACGTTTTATAATAACCAAAGCCGCTGGTCCTCTTATTCTTCTAGCATTATGCGTGATAAAACAGATCTGATCAGCATATTGGACTCAGTTCAGGATTTTCATTGTATGAGCTTGGAACTGGCACTAAATACAGTGGCTGGAACACTATGCAGAGACCACTTGACCTAAACATGTCTGTGGAAGGTTAGAGGAAATATCTGACTGCATCTTCTTACATGTATGGCTGTTTTGTGGCATCTTTCACTCCTTGCCATGGTTCTGCAGGTTGTGGTGCAGCAAATCTCAAAGGGCCCAATGGAGGCTTAGCAAATGGCACTCCCAGGTAGCTTTGAACGACTGTTTCCTTTCCTAGAGCCGTTACATACTGTCCTTGTAGAGATCCATATTTAGTCTGCACAACTGGTCCTGCAAAAAATCCAGAGATATTTAAAAACCAGTGAAACTGAAAAATGTCATCCATTAAATCATATTAATGCTATAAACATTGCGATTACCATTGTCAGTTAGCCATATTTTCTATACCTTTATATTTTTCATAAAATAAAATTAAAATGCATACAGAAAATGTCATTTCTCCATGCTCCAAGCTGCCTGCATTTCAGTCTGCCTGTCACAGTCTCCCAATGATGGTGGCTTTATGAACAGCAATGTAAGGGACAGGAAGGCAGGAACTATTTGCATATATCAGTCTGGAAGCTTACAATTGTGACCCAAAACAAAGTACAAACTAGCACTGTTACCAAGCACATATGAGAGATTCAAATACTGTATGGCCACGGAGAATCGGCTAGCCAGGGAATGACATAGGGAGCAGGATCCTCCAAGCCACCCGGCTTATTATGAACTGACATTTACAGGTAAGTGCATACCCACATACCAGAGGTCCTTGTTTTAGTTTTGGTAAATATTATGTTAGTTAGACACTGCTAATAAGATCTATACCCATGCTCTTTAGTCATTTTAATAAGGAACTTTACGCTGAGCAAATATTTTGGCTTGTCCTTCTTCTACACTCCAAAATGCTAAGAGTGGTGCATGGAAGCAAGATTGCAAATACGTAATAACAGTTAATTAATATAAACTAAAAATAAAATACCATTAATATCATTGTTTCAATTGTGAAGGGCAAACTCGACACAAGTATGAAGTATCAAGTATTTTACATATTCAAAGCAGTGGTGATGCTTGTGAAAAAAAGTTGACTCATATTTATAAGCAGATTCTTAATAATTATTATTCAGAATCTATATAATTTTATTGCACAGCATTTAAATCACTTCTCTTTTCCTTTCTGTTTCCGATGGATTCCATTTTCTTCCATTAATCGGTATTTAGAAAGCTTACGGGCCACTGGCTTAGCGTGTGTTGTTTGCGCGCCGTTAGCGAATCACTGGATTTCCTTTCATCTCGGCGTCTAATTCATTATAGTTGGATTCTATAACTTTTTACAACCATTTCCCACTTTGTTTTTGCGGTGACATTTTACTGTGATTTTATACTAACTTCCCATTGGCGCTTTGATTGACAGTGTGTTGGACCATTGGCTGCAGTGTACAAGGACCTATGGCAGGAATTCTACAGTACTATCAAACTGAATCACCCATGCCCACACACTAAAGCAACACACAACTTACAATTCAGACACATCTAGGCATTAGAGAAGGCTAGCTCAGATTCTATTTTAGGGAATCTGGATGACACAGGCATAGTTTCATGCATGGCCCCTGAAATATGGAATAAACTCCACACTTTAGTTTACACACCCTCCAAATGTTTAGTCTAGACTAAAAACATTCTTATTTATTGAGGCATTTGGTTAGATTTTAGACTGAGATGCATGGCTTGATTTATTGACCAGAGTCTGGGATCATGTCTGGCCTGTCTGCCTTGTCATGCACTGACCTTTTGCCGGTTTGGCTGGGCTGGTCCTCCTGATCTTGGTTTGTGAATCCTCGCCTTAGACTAAGGGGAGAGCTGGGGGTCTACAGTCAAATAGATTTATGGTGATCTGGGATTCTGGGTTGCTGTCTTCTTGCCTCCTTAGCGTGATCACTCAGGTTTGTTAATTGTTGGGAAGGTGGGTGGCTGATGTCTTACATGATTCCTCGTGGCTTTTTAAACTTCTGGTTCCACTCTTCCTAACTATGCTGCTATAGTTAATGTTTCATGCTTCACATGGCATCAGTGATTGTTAATAGACACTGTGCTCTTAATCAATAAGTAACTACTCTTTTCTTTCGGAGCTTATGTTCCGGTTACAGCTCCAACCCCTCACACCATGTTCCTCCACTTCAGCATCTCTCTAATGGTTACATCAACAGAAACCAGTCCCACCATGCCCGGGTCACACCAGAGGGCAGTAACTCTCATTGTTTTGTTGTCAGGGGACGATGTGCCTCCAAGGACTTCCTGCTAATGACCCAGTATCCTAAAGTGACTTTGTGTATTGGCCGATATGCATATTTTAGATATTGTTTAAGTTATCTGTTATAATTTACTTAGTTTTAAGATTAATTTACACTTAGTTATTTTAATCAATATTTAAGCCACCCAAGAAGGATGGGCCTCTTTTTGAGTCGCGGTCCCCTCAAGGTTTCTTCCATACAACATTTAGGGAGTATAAGGTAATATAATGAACTGTATAAAGTAGTATTATGGGACTGATGGCTTAGCTACACTCAGTGACAAAAAACCTCAACAAGAAAGAGTTACTGGAATTAAATTAAACATTATATTGTGTAATGGCGATATATGTGATTACAATATTAGAGCAAAGGAATACGTTTATTGGGGAAAACTATACAATGAAGAGGAGGTACTAGTTACCCTGTTAAGCCACCTCTATCTTTTATACAGAATTAGTTATGGTTGGGCATCGAAGGCAAACAGGTTCTGTGTGGTATCCTGTGGCACATTCATTTGATGTTACAGCCGGGCATGTAGATCCTCATCCCATCAAACCAGCAGTTGGGGAGCATGTGGCTCTACAGCAAAGGCAGGATTGAAGCAACCACAACGAGGCCTTCATATTCATATCTGACCACCATCGGATTCCAAACAGAACCTGGATTAATCGCTAAAGAAGCTACAATTACAGTCCATAGCAATCCAGGTTTCTCGTTCACGACACCAGTATTTAACAATCCTCACTACTGGTGTTCGGTCTGAGTCGTCCATAGTCTGTTCAGTGCGTGTGCCCTCACATGCCCTCACTGAGCCACTGCTCCCAACCCCTCCCTCCTAACAGCTACGTCAGAACGGCATAGATGGAGTAACTTTGTCAGAACAACCACCCTGCTTCTCTCAATCCAATGACACGCCCCTTCCCAAGGCCTGTCAACTGGGCTAAATTGAGAGCAATTTATGACCTCTTGTGGGGAAGACCCAGTGCCTACTCGGACCACAGTTGCAATAATTTACAAAATGTATTTATCTCCCTGAGACAATTGCATGTCGAGTTTTGAAACAATCCGACATTTCAATCTAGGTGCCTTATTTTTGTCAGTGAATGTATTGTATGTACTGAACTTAAATTTAAATCCCTCCTCTGCCAAGGTTCCACTGTCGAGTCCCTACGGTCCATCATTGCTTGGACTGTAAAACTGTATAACGTTGCAAGACCCTCCGTATAAGGGCGTCTCCTAACCGACTACACGTACTTGTAAACGGATACAGTTAGCTGATAAACTACTCACGGTTCATATTGTGTGCTTTGTGTTATATTGCTAAGAAAAATGCAAACCTTTTTTTAATTACAAAACCCACTTACCTTGGTTTGCCGTCCCTAGATTTAGGAAGCACGATGTTAAGAATCCAGAGAGAAGAAGAGTTAATACCGTCATGGCTCTGGCAGCAGCAAAGTTCTGCTTCTGGCAGTTTTAGTCGCTGCAGTTCTTTGTACGGGATACCGCTTGCTTCACTTTTATAATGGGTTACGTATTAAGTGGAATAATAGAACGAACTTTGTCCTCCAACAGTTATTAAAGCAGCGATTTTGCTGTCGCTTGCGGCTGATATAATTTCATCAAACTCGAAAAGCTTTTTAAAAGATCACTGGTACCGACATGTATGTGTTTGTGGTGTGTGTGTGTGTGTGTGTGTGTGTGTGTGTGTGTGTGTGTGTGTTTGCGCGCGCGCGCGTCGGCGGAAACAAAGTGGGGTCCACTTTAAAGTGCGCAGGGTCGTGGCTGTTTGTGACTTCATGTCCAGGACCTCAGATGAATTGTTATATAAATAAATATATATAAATGCTATATGAATGTAGTATATATTTAGTATATATTCATATTGTTGATGGTGAGTTTCATATTATCACAGCTGCAAATTGCAGTTACTGTAAATTGATTTTTATGGTCACTCACTGCTAAAACAAAAATCACATATTATTATTATTATTATTATTATTATTATTATTATTATTTACACTATGGACCCTTCCCAGATATACTTCTAAAAGTCAGGTACACCCGCCTTACCAACTTGGTATTGTGTTAACACAAACCTAGATGTCCCAGGCCATCTGACTCACAAACAACTGGAAAAAGACAGGACTCATCTCTTCCCTGCCCCCCCTAAAAAAGATAAATAAATAGATGGATATATAGCTTCATTGCTTCTCAATGTAGTGAGTAAAAAATAGTTTAATTAAGTAATCACAAGTAAACAATATAACATCACAGAAACAATCAAATAATGAATAGATACCAAAGAAATTAAGTATTAGTTTATCGATAGAAGGGGATAGCACGGTGGCTCGGTGGGTAGCACCGCTGCCTCACAATAAGAAGGTCCCGGGTTCAATCCCAGGGTGGAGAGACCT
>JAUZSV010112555.1:0-13909 GCA_034780495.1 Parotocinclus cesarpintoi | reverse complement strand
CACACACACACACACACACACACACACACACACACACACACACACACACACACACACACACTCACACACACACACTCACACACACACACTCACACACACACACTCACACACTCACACACACACTCACACACACACTCACACACACACTCACACACACACAGAGTCCAAGGGTCACTTTAGAGACACCAATTAACCTAACACACTTCCCTTCCTTTGCTCCAAATGGCACACTTTTAGAGCATGTACACCACTGGACTAAGAGAAGCATGATGGTTATTTCGACATATTTCTCGTCATATAGGCTGATCTGACCTAGCTGTTAGAAAGTGTTAGGGCAGTGGTTCCATGAGGGCCTGAACATATGGTGAACAGACTATGGCTAGCCCAGACAGACCGCCAATAGAGAGGATTGTATCATCTGCCAACAAGCATGAGCAGCTCGGTTTCATTGTTCATCATCCAGACACAGGTGGCACCTAAACTACATAACCCTGTTTCTGCCTGGACCTTTTCCCTGCACTGGGCAGAGGGACATTTGTTGTCACAGCCCCCATTGCATGTCCAGCCACGCCCAGCAACAGTTGCCAGTTCTGTTTCAGATGCAGAAATGGGCCTGTCTTGGCTGTGAAATGATATACTGAACTTTAATACTGTACTAACTTAATAAAGTATATCTTAATGAATTCAGACATATAAGGTAAAATCATTAAACCCCAAAAACTAAAGAAGATAACCCTCCAAATCGATGTCTCTGTTTGGATTAAGTCTGCTGTAAATTTAGCACTTTGCTAAAGCCATGTTTTCTCCACAGGGTATCCTAACAGCATCAGCTCATGTCTCACAAAATGCAAATATTAGGTTCTGTGCCAACAAACAGCATTTGCATGAGAATGAATGTAATTACAGAAAATGTGTAAGCGTCAAACACTGATTACATCTTGAAACACAAAACTAACCAGAATTACATCTCTAAACATTGAAGCAGCTTTGTCCTTTCCTGTTTCTAATCACAGTTAGAGTGAGATACTTGCCCTGGTGTTCAAACGTTCAGAATGATCTTTGTCCTGAAATAATGAATACATTTGTAATGAATGTAGCATTTAATTATTCTGTAATCAATTCATGAACATGCAACGAGGACTAAAAGTATGTGAACATTAGTAATATGTGTGGAGAAGGATTCATAATGCAACAGGAAAATGACCCAAAAGACACCTCAGAGTTTTGCCACATCTACTTGAAGACTAAAGAAGATCATATAGTGCTTGGCTTCGCAATCGCCTGACTTTGACAACACAGAACATTTGGGTGGGCACTTGAAGACAGAGATAACAAGCATCCAGTAACATGACAAGACGCTCTTTGGAATAAAATCTGTTATCATGACACCCTGGGTCATCAGATTTTGCACAAACGTGGAATCCATACAGCAAAGAGGAAACATACCACATGCTAATAAATCAGTTCAACCGTTTTATGTTTTGACTTCTCAGGACTCTCAGGAAGAATCTGCTATGGACCATCACACGGTGGAGACATGTATTGTGGTTAGAACACTCTTCCATATCTACGTATTTATTTATTTTTTAATGGTCAATGTAAACCAAAAACAAAAAAGGACCTTTAAGACCGTTATCAGCAATGTCCAAAAATCATGGTTTGTCAAATGTATGTGGTTAGGGTTAGGGTTAAGGTTAGGTCATTTTCAGCTCAGTGATGGCAGCATTAATACAGAAAAATAGACTGAAATCTTAATTCTACATTCATTATTTCCGAACTCTTTTGCCAGGGACACGTATGCATTAGACAACAAGATAACGCCAACAAATCAGCAAACATTAGGACTTTAATATGGAAATCCCTTTCAATCATTCTTTGATGAACATTTTAAACAATCAATCAATTTGTTCACCACTGGAGATCCTCTGCCCATATTTGCCCCTCCTCCTTTTGTTATGATTATAACGATTATAATAACCTATTGACGTCACTTCTTTGAAACCACATCATTAATTAGACATGAAATATGAAATATCAGACACAAAATATTTGACGTTTATACTGTCTGCAATTAAAATAAAAGTAAATGTAATAAACACAGTGTTTTGTTATATTTGCATTATCCACACCGTCCCAATTTTTTTCTGATTTGTGGTTTTATTATTCTAAAACGTAATTAAATAACATTGGTTAATTTCTACATTTAATATCTAGGCCACCCAGAAAGGATGGGTCTCCTTTCAGTCTTGGTCCTCTCAAGATTTCTTCCATATAACATTTAGGGAGTTATAATACTTCTTAAAATATTCTTAAAATATGTTTCTCATTATTTAAGGCCAATTTGAGAGGACAGAAAATGTCAAATGTGGGACTATTTGTTCAGAAACACACTCTAGAAGAATTATGAACACAACTACCGAGCTAAATATAACAGAAACAAACAAAATTGGTATTCTTGACACTTGTGGAATTCATACCTTTGATTATTGTTGTTACATATTCAAGGGAAGTATAACAGCTTAAATGGAACTACTGACTATTGATAAATATGGTTTGCTTCTTACACTCTCTGGTCATTTTTAGTTATGTACCATAGTCTAAAAGGCTTTTTAAAAGTCTCGCTTTTGTTCTGTGCACTGCTCTGTTTGGTTTGCAATCTCCAGGACAATTCCGTCATGCAGTCCCTGAGCACTGATAGTCTTTGCTTTTGAATTTTCTCTAAATGCCTGGGGAGTGAATATGCTACTGTGAGGGTTCCACTGGCTCAGACTCCACATGAAATCTAAATGAAATATTGTTCAGAATTGAATGTTACTTGGTACAATGGCAGATTATGCAGGGATGGACATATATAATCATTTAAAGTAGTCTGGGTCCCAGTGTGACATGTAGAATTAGATTTGTCTGGGGTAAGTTTAAATGGGAGGAAGGATTAACCCCTAGTCATATGTATATTTATTCATTGTCTTATACACTTATCCTAATCAGGGTCAGGGGAAAGCTGATGCCTAGCCGGTGGCACAAGGAGAAAGGCAGGGACAACACTAGACAGGGCACCAATCCATCGTTGTGGTCATATATTGTGAAAGCATCTTGGCAGCTCGTACTGATCAGGGGAAAGAGCCATTTGATAGAAATGGTTCTTGCGAATGTGGGCTTGAACCTTTATTCTAATAAAGTACTGTTACGGGGCCCTACAATGGACTGGTATCCCAAAATGAGAGCACTTTTGCATTCGTTTATGACTATTCTACTTTAACTGATCCCATTTCATAGAATGACTATGCAAACAGGAAACCTCAGGCACAAAATAAGCCAACATCCCAATGACACTGTCTGAAGGGCTGACAGCTTTGGGGTTGGGAGAGGTTTTGTGCCAGATGTTGTCTATTGGGGCTTTGGGTCAACCAAAATGCTTTTCTGTACACAAAATTATCAATAAAATGAAGCATTTCTAAGTAAAGAGGCAATTAAATCTGCTGTGTCAGCTAATTAATGTTTTAGAAAAATTGATTTGATGGAGCATGTTCTGGAACACTTCACTGTTTATAAACCATCTATCACTATAGTTACAAGGATTATTTAAGGCTACGTGGAACTCAATAGGGGATCTGACTGTGGTTTGTGGTTTTAAAACAACTACAAAATGACTCCTGCTTGCAAATGTGCCTTAAACATGAACTGTTTACATTAAAAAACATCCACTTATTCCACTTGATGGTTATCTCACCTGTAGTTTGTGACAGGAGGAATGCCAGGAATTGTACAACTGGCAGACCAAACAGCCACTGGCAAAATGGATTCAAAACATAGAAGATCTAAGACATTGGACCATGACTCAGTGGTTTTCACCTTCCTACATGCTCGTTTAAGGATGAAGAGGCGCACAACCTTGATAGGGATAGATCGGTTTGAATGGTCAATGTTAAATTTATTTATATAGCACTTTTTTACAATATTATCTTAAAAGGCCACTCCCAAATTGAGCAAGCCAAAGGTTACAGTGGAAAGAAAAAACTCCCTGAAAGTAGAAGGAAGAAACCTTGAGAGGACCAAGACTCAATATGGGACCCGTCCTCCGTGGGTGGTCTAGATGTAATTTGTGACTACAGATTTGTAATGAAGATCTCTGGAATGAAAAGAATTATGGAGTAACAAGTCCAAGTTTGAATTTTTCGGGTCCAGTTGTCCTTTGCTAAAACAACAAATCCTATGGTGGTCTAAGACTTTTGCACAGTACTGCATATCAAACGTGTTTAATCCTTTTAATAATCCTTACACAGAGGCATGCTGATAATTAAACATTAGCGTGTCCTGACAGAACAAGAACACAATTAACTTAATCCAGTTTTGCAAAAGCGCCCTTCATGAAAACCGGATGCGGACGCTGGCTTTGTTTTCAAACCCTCCGAGCAGCAAGTGGCTTCCTGTAGATTGTATTGAACTTGTTTTTAAACAAGTTCTAATGTGGTTAGTCTCCTCAGCTTTGTGTCCCAAGACTGGAAATTACATTAAAGATTTTAACTAGAATCTTTAACTCCCTTTATAAAGCCTGTTAGACACAAAGAAACCCTTTTATTACCAAAAATGCTTTAATAAACAAGGCAAAAGGCCAGTATTTAGGGACATATTAAAACAGCCAGGAGCTGGTCTACAATATTTGTAGATTTTAAATAAAAATATGAAAACAAAATGAATCATTTTTAAACCGATATGCATGTACAGTACTGGATATAAACTGCTTACAAAAATTAGAGAATATTTTAAAGTTAAATATCCCCAGTTTTTTGTGAGTAGTATATATACGCATATACATTGATTTACCTGACCCAAAACCCTTTAAGCACTTCTGGGGGCACCGGAAGTCTTCAGTGATAGTACAAGATGCTCTTTGGAAAACTCTGAAGAATAATTATTATTATCATACCAAATAATAATAAATCCAGATTGTATCGTTTGTAATAAAAACACTGTATAGAATTAATAAAAAACGCAAGATAAGAACATAAAAGCATTTTCACTAACGGTCCAAAAATAGAGACAGATACTGAAAGTAGAGGTTCACACACTTTTGCCACTCACACTCACGTTTGTAAAACTGGAACCTTTTCCTCATAAATAAATGACGTATAATAAAAGTAGGACTATATCTAGGGCAAAAATCCTATAAAAACAAAGCCTTCAAGCACCACAAGTCAATAAACACACACACACACACACACACACACACACACACACCTGCCGGTGTTGTATGGAGGTGCTAAAGTTATCCCAGTCCAGTTCCTCCTGGTCTGTTTCCACCTGCGATTCAAACGCTCCTGCTGCCTCTACTGAGAAACGAGTTGAAATCAAATCTTCGCTCTTTCTCTGACCGACAGCCTCCATTTCCCAGAACACATCTGTAGATGCAGTCTACAGGGTTACGTTCCAAAGTTTTGGCACCGAACGCCTCTTTAGGTCGTGCTTCGCACCCTTAGGACCTCAGTCCTCTCTGTTCAGGGTTTGCAGACAGAAGTGAAAGAAAACTTCTGTAACCCATGAGAGTTCGAGTTAATTAGCTTTCTTTCTGAGAACCAGATGGTGCCTCGACTACAGGATCCTTAGAAGACTAGTAGTGCAGCTTTGCAACACCCTAACCGCTAAAATTAATGTTAGATCATGGACAATAACGAAAGCCAAAAGACAAAGGCGCACTCTCTCACTCTCTCTAACTAAGAAAAGGCTATGGAGGATAAGATAAGCGTGTCTATGTCAGCATGCCAAAATGCCTCGCTATGCATGCTCTGAATGGAGAACAAAAAGGATATTGAGCATGTTTTTGAATGTAACCTCTTGTTTAAATGAAGTGCCAGACTAAACATGCTATATGTTGTTAGTTCTGGTCAGTAGGGTAAAGCAGGGTGAAACAAAAATTGAAGCACTTCATTAAGCAGGTTGTGTTACTTCTAGGAATTAAGACGGATTATTCGTTAGAAAATCATATACAAGACATTTAATTAACATCTTCAACCCAAGCACATCCACTAAGCATTTCAGATCCAACAAAGCAACCTATTTAATCCATCTTTCATAGTTCAGCTATGAAACTCCTCATGAAACTGAATATTACACCCACATGCACAACACAGACAACAAAGACCCACACACACCGAGCTCTCGTGTGCAGCCCCAAAATCGCCCTTTAACCCGAGATTTTGTTTAACGGCTAAAAGCCTATAACAATAAAGCTATTTCCCAGCTGGAGATTTTCATTTTTTTATAATTTCCCTAAAGCTAAAGCTGACATATACTTGTAATTTTCCACCTGTGGACAATTAAAGGTTGTGGAATCGGAAGAGATTTTGGAAAAACCCTGTTTAGGAAAGTTTCCTGATAAACAACTTCAGTCTTATTCAAGATTTTTTTTATATTGTATAGTTCTTAGCCAAAGTGTTGCAAATCTTTTCAAGCTGTCTTATATTTGATTAGCAATAGCCTTTTAATGGGTAACAATTCAATAGTTTAATAGTTGTATGAGGGTTTTTGGCTGTTTTAATGAGGTTTTGGAGCTTTTATAAAGTGGGTTTTTTATTATTAGATTTGAACAAGAGAATGTAGCCCAGTTTATACAGTCATAGGTTAGAGAGAATATACAGGTAGTGTTGGGACAAAAGGGTACTACTTACAATAGGACAGGCTTTTTGCCTTACGAACACCATTTATGGCTTGGTACAAATAAGAAGTTGAAAGTCACACACAAAAAAGTCTCTAAACACATCGACTGAACAAGTCTGAAGTCCAGTCTAAATGTGCGCTAACAAGCAAGCATCAACCAGACCAGATTCTTACTCTCTGACTGCTTTTGATTGTGGATTCCCAGTGCTGATTGGCTGATCAGGAGTTTGGATGGCTATTAAATGGCGCTTGAATGTTAGATGTAAGTATGGGCCTGAATACTACTTTAAGTTTATGGATGGTTCCATAGGACTACATAAAACACACCTTAATGGTTCCCCATAGCTTGATTTCACTTTTTTTGTGGTTTTGTGTTAAACCTTTACGAGTTATCCCAAACTATAAACTGAAGAACCCTATATAAAGTTTTGCTCTAGTAGAGGTTGAGGGGTCTGAACAGGACAGGGATCTGTATTAGTAAGTTCCAAAAACCATATGGGAAGGTGGCTTGCCATTTGTCATGTAATCCCTCTTGGCTTGTAACTTTCTGGTTCTCCTCTGGTTCTCCAGAGTTTCATGCTACACATGAGATGGCTCTGTGCTCATAATCAATAACTAACTACATTTTCTCTTTTCTCTCCAAGCTTAGGTTTTGGTACCAGTTCCAGCCTCTAACACTAAGAAGTTCCTTCACTTCAGGATTACTCTTCTGATTTCCATCAACAGAAACCAGTACGACCATGCCTGGGACCCACCAGAGGGTAGTAACTCTCTTCCTACTTCAGTTGACATGGGACAATGTTCCACCAAGGACCTTCCCGCTGAGGACTCAAGATCCTAAAGTGAATCTGTGTATCAGAAAAAAATATTGCGGAGATAGATATTTGTTCTGATATTCTATTCAATATTTTATTTTTCTGTTATTATTTACTTGGTATTACTATTACTCATTATTATTATATTTTATTGTACTATTAATATTACTATAATAAACTTCTTACAACTAACATCTGAGTCACCCAAGCAGTTCAGGTCCCTTTTTGAGTCTTGGTCCTCCCAAGGTTTCTTCCTCATAACGTAGGGAGTTTTTCCCTTCCACTGTCGACCTAGGCTTGCTCAATTTGGGACTGGTCTTATAAGATAATATAATATTGTAATTCTGATTTGGGACAATGCTCCATTGTAAAATGTGTTGACTTAACTCTATCCATACACGTTCTGAAAAAGTGGCAGTCACACACCCCTGGTAAAACGTTTGAATAGTTATCACTTCTAGATATAACTATTTGCTTAATTACTTTATTAGACGTAATAAATTCATGGCTCAGAGGCAAATAACTGAAACTGAGCCTTCAACAATAAAACCCTCAGTGTGGAACAATTCTATATTTCTCCCTTGCTGACTTAAAGAGCAGATGAGCCTCATTGTCAGTTATTGCCTTGGGAGACAGAAACTGCAGGCAGCCCAGACCTTGTAAAATTTTCCATATGCTTAAGTGGAGCGTCTGGATGTCCCTGGAAAAGTGGTTTCCATTTATTTCCCGTTATCAATTAATGGCGGGTAAACAGCTTTTCTGCACATAATTTTTCAAAAAAGCATTCAAAAAAAGCTTGACTAGACTTAAGAGTTTGCATTAATCTGCTGAAAGAAAAATGGAAAATGCTGAAAATTTCTGACAAACCTGACAGACTTGATTTGGTTTACTTTTAATTTAATCCCCTATTATTCATATATTTTTTTTTAGTGATATATTTATGCGTTCAGAACTCAAAGTCTTTAATTACTCCTGAGCATCAAGACGTTCTCTTTTGCGTCATGCTGACCTGACCTGGCACGGACGTAATAAAGCACGGTTACTTAAACTCCAGGCCGTGGTGTGCATCATTAAAGAATAGTGAACAGGAAACAAACGAGGATCACACAACTCCCAATGAAGAGTAAAGCAGGAGAGCGCTTGGAAACACAGATCTTTTTCCAAGCACTCTGGAAATATTAAAATCAGCCAGGTCAGGCACTTGGTAGGAATCCTGAAATAACTACTTTGATGTCATATTTAACCATTGCTGCAGCAGAAATCGTGCTCCTGCATGTACTAATAAAACTACAAACCAATGGCTTAGATATTTCAACCTAGACTTAGCCCCTAAAATTCAAACAGAAGTCCCTAAAAGTGTGGAAAGCTGCTGAATATCTCAATGATAATGATTATAATTCTCACATATGTAGACCCACATTGCTTAAGGAGTCAATAAATGCCCGGGGATTCATATAAAGTCATAAAAGGTCCAAAACGACTGCCCGTAAAAGGTCTAGTAAACTTTCCATCTCACGCTGCTACATAGAATATAGTGGTATAGATTAGATTAGACCCCAAACCCTTCCACATCTGCCAGCGTCCCGGGTTGTGCGCTGTCTTCAGCCCACCCAGTTTTTGGTAAGGGTTAGGTCAGAGGGCCATGAGAAAATCTTGATTTTATGGTACATTGCCATTTTTGAACAGATTTTGACGTTAAATTTAAATCATCATGTAGTAGAAGACCCAAGCCAGTTGTAGCTTTTTAGCAATGGCAGAGACATTTTAATTTAAGGCCACCTGATACTCCATGAAGCCATGTGTCCTAACAACATTTCCAGACCTTTGGAGGTAAATCAGCCCCTCGTGATCACAGAACCTCCACCAGAAACACACAGTGAATGGGAACCAGTTTATATAGTTATAGGTCAGAACGTATATACAGTACAGGTACTGGAGGTACAAACAAATGAGTACTATTTATAATAGGACACATATATTTATTGAGATTTTACCATTGCCATTACCATTTACAGCTTGATACGTTTACCGAGACTTCCAGAAAAAGTCTCTAAGCACATCAGCGCTGAGCTAACCACCGCCTCTGCTCGTGGGGCAGCACTGATTGGCTGCAATGCCCAGAGTTCAAACATAAATTTGTATATCCTTTTAGCATTTATTACATTTTAAGACCTCACTTGTTAGGATGCACTCAGGAACAAAGATTAAAGGTTGAATACGTTCGGCTCCACTACATCCCAGTTATGGTTACGGTAAAATAGCTTCCAAAAACAATGAGGTGAAATTGCTGAGTGCAACAGAGACCGAGTGTAATTCTGGAGGATCTGCTAACGCAATCAGAAGAAAAATATTGACGTATTGGTCCGGACCGTTCCAACTAAGGCTGGCAATGCAGCTGCTCTGTCTGCCTCATTCCTAAATACAGATGTCTGTCCATACCTGTCATATTTCAACCCAACGAGGTAAGTCAGAAATAGCTATTGCTGCTTCGCCTGCCATTCATCCACAGCTCTGCAGTAAGAGTGGAGAAGGCACTATATTTACTTTATACACTTTCTGCACCTACAACACTAATTCTTTATTTAACACATACATAAGACACCCCTATATAGACCACTAAGTGGTTAAAAGTTTAGGTTTTTCTCCAAGGTGGCAACAGTTGCACCTTGGCACAACCAGGAGTCGAACTTTCAGATAAGTAACCCAGAGCAGCCACTGCATGAATACAAATCTTAAATCAGAGTCATTTGTGGTACAGGTTAGTCGCCATTTAGTGATGGGACTCCTTTAAAACTACACATTTTTGAAGCTTAAAAAAAACAGAAGGAAGAAAAACCAAACATTTCATCCAGCTGTTCATCAAACATCTCAAAAAAACCAGCCAAACATCATAAATGTCACAATGGTAAAATCCATATGGACTTACAGAAAGCATCATAACAAAAACCTCATTCTTCTCCATGCTGAGCTCAGCGTTCTGCTCCTCCAGCTGGCGAACTCTGGACAGTAACCGGTCGCTATGCTAGATGGCTTTCTTCAGCTCTTCCCGCTCTCTCATATCTATATGCAGAGGATTAATCTTTGAGACGAAGGGATCCAAATTTGCTCAAACTCTCTCTGCGCTCACTTCAGACTAGCCACCCCTCCACCTACTGCTTGCCCTCTTGGTTCTGGGGCCTCTTGGAAAACCTTCTTCCACCGATACTCTTAAGCTACAATAACTCATGTGCATCAAATAGCAATAAGAGAAGCTCAGAGGTTCAATCTTCGCTTGGGCTTGGAAAAAAGAGACGATAGCCATAATAAACAGCCACTGACAGTGCAAAAGTAGAAAAAGGGGAGCTGTTAAAGTAATCCGGTATTACTCATAATGACACGTAATATGTGCTAAATGGAAAGAGAAACATCTCTCTGGCATTGCTGAACGTCTCTGGACAGAAAGTCCTTCTGTCACTTCCCTTAATGATCACACTGACAGCATTTAGCAGCTCATATCCAGAGCGACTCAAAACTGAGCTAAGGATTAAGATCCCTGCTCGAATGCGAGCCTTAATCACAGAGTAACCATGTAGGTCACAAGCCAAAACAGTTTCCTCATTAGCTGATGCTTCATTCAAATCTTAGATGTGGGATAACACTCATTTATTTAAGTCACTAAAAGTCACTACAAAAAACTCGATCCAATTTGGTTAAAAAATGTCAAGTCAAATCATATCAAGTCAAGCAAGTTAAATCATATCAAGTCAAGCAAGTCAAATAAATTCAAGTCAAGTCAAATCAAGTTAAGTCAAATAAAGTCAAGTCAAATCAAGTCAAATAAAGTCAAGTCAAATCAAGTCAAATAAAGTCAAGTTAAGTTAAATTAAGTCAAGTCAAGTAAAATGAATTCAAGTTAAGTAAAATAAAGTTAAATAAAGTCAAATCAAGTCAAATAAATTCAAGTCAAGTTAAGTTAAATAAAGTCAAGTCAAGTCAAATAAAGTCAAGTAAAGTCAAATAAATTCAAGTCAAGTTAAGTTAAATAAAGTCAAGTCAAGTCAAGTCAAATAAACTCAAGTCAAGGCAAATGAAATGTATTTATTTAGTGCTTTTTACAACAGAGCATTGTCTCAAAGAATATTTACAAACATTTAGGTTCAATTCCCTAACTAAGAAAGCCTGAGGCAACAGTGAAAAGGAAAAACTCCCCAAGCGTTACAGGGAAGAAACCTTGGGAAGCCAAGACTTAAACAGGGGCAGTCCAGATGTTAAATGTAAGAGTTATTAATCCAAGTTACCAAATTATCAGCTTTACAATAGACGTTTAAATAAACAGAACTTAAAATGATCATTTAAAAGACAACACATTTGTAAAGAAAATGCTATAAATTAAAATATAATAATACATAGGCTAAAATGGAAAAGACAAAATACAAAATACTAGAGAGCATAATAAAGAATATAGGATATTAGTATATAAGATAGTAGTATAAATAAATGAATATTTATTTATAATATAAATAAATATTCATTTATGTTTCCCATAGAGAACAATGCCACTGTGCTTCCACTATCTGCATTTTGGTAGCAGGATCTAACAATAAAGCTTACGGATATCTTTTGACCAATAGCTATGCTTAAAAACAGACCAGGCATGAAGATACTAAGTTAAGTGTGCTGTATTGACTGAAGAAGATAAGCCAAATCTTTTTGACCCCAAAAAACATTTGGTGTGGATTACGTTCCACACTGGAAAGCACGATTCCCATTTTTAATGTTTTCAAGATACTGATATCCGAGTTCTGACTTTCATCCAAGACTTCAAACTGATTTGATAGTGACATCTTTATGCTCTGTGAAATTGTGTTGCCAAGTTATGCGAGATGTCAAAGACGTGACAGCTGCAGACTTTTTATCTGAGAAATGATCCCCAGTCGGTCTCACCTCCCTCAAAGCCAGCCAATCGTACCTGAATGAGATGCTGAACATAAGTTTAGATAAGCTGCATGTTTCATGTGTGTACTTATGGTGGTACTTATTAGCAGTGTGTACTTATTACTACTGGTTGGGATTGCCCACAATGCTCCAGTCCAGCAGTAATGACAAAATCAAAACATAGAAAAGTCCCAATACAGAGTTGACCATTTAATGGTACATTATAAATAAATAACCTACAATATTATTTAGGTAAGCCTAGTGTAACAGTGGCAAGGAGAAACCCATTAAGAGAAAGAAACTTTGGTTGGGCCAAAACTCAAAAAGGGACCCAACATGTAATTCTAGTAAAACTATGTTTTTAAATGAATATGTTTATAGTAATAGTTGAAATAAACACCAGGTAAATAAATATTACAAAAATAACCTATTTCAAAAATGTTTCTTATAAAAATATCATATATAGCTAAATATAATATGTTAACTAATAATTTGGAGAAAATACAATAGAGAATATAAAGCTATAGCATCAAAGGCAATAGTGAAAGTACATAAACAGAGTCACTGTAGGCTCTTGAAATTTTAGCAGGTGCATGTCTTTATGCTGTTACAGTTGCAGTATAAGAGAAGTAGCAGCAGTACTAATGGCCCAGGCCTTCAGAAATGATTTTGATGTTTGGTACCCTTTTTAAAGGTCTAAATTTGCATGGCATACAGGAATAACTTTGTTTTAAAAAAGAGCAGCCATGTGAGAGGTTTATAGCGTGGGGCACAGCTTTAAGTACAATTTTATTTTATTTTCTGGACAACTTAAAGTTATAACTACTGTATTACTATTAAAAAACATTACATGAATCTGTGTAAAAAAATGTAGGTTAATTTATATAGGTAGAAATCATGATAAAATTTCAAATTTATGCATTTTATACATTCCAAAGGTCATAACTTTATTCCTTCAAGGCAAGAACAGATTATGCACAATTATTCATTAATATTTCACCATCACTTCATGGGCTACTTCCAGTTTAAACAATAGGCAAATTTATACTTCTTTTCTAAAGGGGCCTTGAGGGTTGTAAAGTGCAAAATGAGCAACCACTGCAAATCAAGAAACTAGCTTCACCTGCGGAGTGCCATGCAACAAATCTCAACAATTGCTTTATTATTCTAATAGCCTGGAACATTCTGAGGTTTGTTATGAATAATTATGGATTTTTCAGATTGGCTTCATCAATCAAATGAATAAACACTAAAAATGATATGCACATATGAAATGGAGTACAGCTGGGCTCCAGCTTTGTCACAATTGCTGTCTGAACTGCGTGTGCGAATTTAGTAGCAGGTTTTGGTAAACCCAGGAAAGGCTGTGGTGTACGGATTGGTTTTAAATAGTATTTTCTGTTCATCAAATACTCAATAATTACATACATTACTGCACCCTAAAGGGCCTGGTACTGTTTTGGGAAAAGGGTTTAGATTGGATAAATGCTGTAAACCGTACTTTTGAAACTGTTTTGGAAACTTGA
>JAUZSV010112448.1:0-13913 GCA_034780495.1 Parotocinclus cesarpintoi | reverse complement strand
TTGTGTATATATATGTGACTGGTGTTGAGATAACCTTGTGTATGGATATAATCTTGTGTGTGTCGCTTACATGGCCATTGATGCTGATAGGGACGTTAAAGAAGCTAAAGAAAGAAACACCCAGGTTTAAACAAAACTAGAAGACTATTACCAGAAGATGTGTATTCCCCTGTTTTAGCCTAACCTACCATGGTCATGGGATGCAGGAGGTTTCGAGCCTATCCCAGAACTGTACTGGGCACCAGTCAAATGCAGGACCTGGTAGGAGTCAGTGTTGTAGTGCTGGATGATGTTTTTTTTTTCTGTCCCTCCCATCGATGTTGGTTTTATGGCTACAGGAGAATTTAAGTTAAGTATGGTATTGACAATACTATACTGACATCCTACTTAAAGATACTTCCATATATCAAAAACATCAGACGTAAAACATAACTGCCTCTGAACTCAGTCATGACCTAACTAGTGAGCAAGGATGTATGTTTTCATTCAGAGACATAACATTGATATGTATCAGTTCCTCAACTTGCTGAGGAAACAGAGTAGGATTATAAAAACATCTATTCTGCCCAACCTTTCCTTTCAGAATATTGCAACCATATGTTGTTCTACAGTCTAATAACAATCCTAAATAATAAATCATATTCAGTAATACAGCACCTTGCTCATGTTTCTGATCTGTCCTTATCTACGCTATCAAATTAGCGTAAAGCTATTGCCACTTCTAGCTTAATTTACAATCCACACAGTGGTATTTGAAAGTTTGTAAACTTATTTTTAGATATGTCTGTATATACTCATTAAAAAACTCACCCAGACAGAAATGTTGGATTACTACAGAACTCGGGATGCAGTTACGTCTCAGGCAGATATTTAAATGAATACATGCGTGATCTGATTAGACTGAGTTATTATTGAGTCTTCAATAAATCTGCGGTTACTGTTTTGCAAAAGGGTGGGAAAACTGTGTCAATCAAATGAGAATGGGTTAACACATTTGCAAGAGGTGTCTTCTGCTCTGCTGAGATGGTGATGATGAAGACTGAGAGGTTCCCAGTTTCTTCAAATAGGTCAAAGCAATCAATAAAAACTGTAATGCACATACAAAACACTGTGTATGTTTCAGACAACCACATTCCGGGATTAACCTTAATACACACATTAAATAATAAATAATAATAAAAAAATCAAAGCATGTATGAGACCAAAAATTGTGTACATGAAGTTTGTACTTGAGACGGAGTATACACAGAATATTTGTATGCACAAAATACATTGAATACAGCTCAAAGCGTGCATCAACATGTAGTATGTACTGTAAACGTCTGAATTATAATACATTACTCCATCTGTGTGATTTTATTCAATAATTCATCTTTTCAGTGAACTGAAGCTGAGCACGGATTACCAGCTAGTCATCAATAACAAGCATCAAACAAAACATAAAAGCTTCATTGGGGCTCAGGGGGCAACCATTTGTTTAGGTGTTATTGTAGACCTTTCTTGTCACCCTCCTAACTTAATGACTCCAAAAGTATAGAAAGCCACGCTCGCATCAACAGTTGGGCTTTCTAACTCTTCACACACTTCTGTTTACAGTGTACCATGTTTTATTCAAGACTAACTCTCTCTGACTTACACATTGTAGTAGTCTTGGAAATATTTTTACTTACTACTTTTGGGGAAAGAACAACAACAAAGTGGATTCCTTGCTTATATTGATTCCAACCACAAATGTCAGAAATCAACTGTCCCTGAGCATTACAAAAGCACACACATATGCACATAAGACATACACAAGTTTGTAAGCCTTGTCGGGCCTTGTAATGAACCACATACTTTCACCCTTGGTCACTGGTCAAAGTTGAAGTTCACAGTTTTTTCTTCACAGTTCCACTTTTGTGTTCTTCAGCAGTGTGACTTCAGAGGTGCCATTTACATTGTTATTAGGGGCTGCTGCTTCAATAGAGTCTGTATTATAACTGCCCTCACAATTGGAGCAGCAGCAGAGAATGTGGCTACAGGTATCCACAGCCTGCTGGATGCTGCGCTGAGCACTTTCACTGACAAAGCAATAGAGAGCAGGGTCGGCCACACAATTCAAGCTGGTGAGCAGGAGTGAAAAGTGGTAGTAATCAAATATCTTCTCTATGAAGGAGCATTCCTTTTCCAGGAGAGTTCGCACCAATAAAAAGATGTGGTACGGTGAGAAACACACCAAAAAGATAACAATTGTGCTAGTGACTAGGTATTTTATGCGGTTTTTCTGAGCTGTCTGTGTTCCCGTGCTCTTTCCCACAGCTCGCAGGACCCGAAAGTATGATATGGAAAGGATGCTAAATGGAAATAGGAAGCCTATGCAGAAGCGATAGTAGTTAATGGGATGCTCCCATGACTGCATGGGGTAGTGCTCAAAGCACACAGACTGGTTGGACTTGTCCCTGCTCAGCTCTTTGTGGTGGAAGAAGATGACACCCACACCAAGCTCTTTGAGCCACACCACAGCACTGAACAGTGTTGCTGCCTTCATGGTTCGAAGTGATAAGAAGCTAAGGTGGTAGACTACAGCCAGGTAGCGATCAATGGAGATGCAGCATAAGAAGCCAATGCTAACATAGATGTTCTCATAAAGAAGAAAGCCACAAACCTGGCAGGTCCACTCACCATACCTCCAGTCATCACCCTGAAAGATGTACTGAAGCCAAACAGGAAGCGAGGCCAAGTACATCAGGTCTGATATAGTTAGGTTTAGAAGGTAGACTCCCAGCTCATTACGAGCCCTTAACTGCAACCAGGCATGGTAAAGTGAGTAGGCATTAGCAGGAAGTCCCACCAGCAAAACCAAAATGTAGGTCCAAGAGAAGAGATACTGGTGAATTTTGTGATCGATTGTGCAGACAATTTGTTCGTCAGACATGTTCAGCATGACGGATGCCCACAGAGAGAAAGTGCAGCTTAGGCACTCAGGTTTAATCACTCTGACATTGTTCCATGGAGTCTAGAAGAGAACCAAAGCAATTTCATATTCGTTAGTAAGCATTTAATGATATAATGAATAATACACTGACCATATATGTACATTAATAAAGCTTTATAAGGGATTCTTTTTACTTTGTACACAAAAAGGCTCAACACTCTGGCACAAATGTACAAAATGTAAGTGCTTTTGAATGGTTAAACTTTTCTTAATAAATAAATGTCTTGTTTTTTTGTACATTAAGCACTGTACATTATACACTTCATAAAAGTATCTTACCATAGTATTTTTCCTTTCAATTCTGCCTTTGCACAAATGGTAAAAATGAATTCTAGTATGTGCTATTATGAGTATTGCTAATTAAGTATTGCTAGCTAATTGAGCTAACTGACTATTGAGTGCTTACATTCCTATCATAATCAACCAGATTGAATTGTACAAAAAAAACATGTATTTCATTGCAGACAGTATGAACCTGAGATATTTCATGTTTTGTTCAATTTCATATTATTTGTTTATAAACGCCCATTCCTGAATTTCAGGTCGGCAATACATTCCAAAAAATAGTTGGGGTGGTAAAGCATTTAACACTTTGTAATGTTGCCATTCCCTTTCACCACACTTAAAAGACGTTTTGGCACAGAGGATACCAAGAAATGTATTGTTTCAGGTGATATTTTGTCCATTTCTTCCTGCAAACATTTCTTAAGATGTGCAACACTACAATGTCATTGTTGCCTTTGTAAAGTGTACATCGTGTGGTTTTCATTGTTTTGATGAAAAATGCATCTCTGGAAAAGATTTCTTAAAGGCAGCTTATGCCGCTTTAAAATCTCAGTGACTTTTCTGCATTAATGCTGCCATTACAGATGTGTAAATGACCTTTGCCAGGGCACTGACACAAGTCCATACCATGATGGACACTGGCTTTAGGCCTTATTGCTGATAAGAGTCAGGATGGTAATTTTTGTCCTTGGTCTGGAGCACATTTTTTCCAAAAAACACATTAAATACTGATTCATCTGACCACAATACACATTTCCACGTTTCCATCCTAGATGCCTCCAGAATAGAGTTCAACTGTATTGTCATTGCACGTCGCAAGTACAAAGCAACGAAATGCAGCCATCAAGAAGTGCTTATATATAAATATATATATTACAAGTGTACAGTTATTCTGCGACTAAGTAAAGTATGTATAGGTAATGAATGTACAGACTATAAATAGGCTATAAATATGGAGAATGTACAGCTTATGAATGTAAATGTAAATGCTGTGGCTGTGAATTTGCTACTGTAACTCCATATTGCAGTACTTGGAAAAAGGTTTGCCAAAGTAATTCCTTGCCCATGTGGTTCTATCAGTTATTGATCAATGGCAGATCTTTAGACAGGAATGAAGATCGCAGCCGTTATGCTTAAGCTACATTGCCCTTTACACACAAAAAGTTCATTACTAGAACTAAAGTGCCCCATCCCATCCTTTTAGGAATGTGTTGCAGGTAAGAAACCCAGGAATTAAATTACCTAAACCAGACATTTACATTTAGCAGGCTCGTTTCCAGAGTGATTTACAATTAATACAGTCTTGCAATCCAGGCAATTGTGGGTTAAGGAGGTTAAGCAGAGGTGGGATTTGAACCCTTGACCTTCTGGTCCATAGTCCAGTACCTTAACCACTAGGCCACCACAGTCCCAGCAAAAAATGAACAAAACAAAACAAGAGAAAAGTAAATGTCAGAAACACTGTTTTTATATGACACTGTGTTTCCATACTGGTTAATTTTTTTAATAGGTGTTAATAATTATTACAATTGTCTCTTGCTCTGCATCTTGTGGGAGTCGTGGAGAAAGCTAAAGCCTAAATTAGTGTCTCTTGTATTAACTCACGTTTAATTGTGCAAGCGTATCAATTAAAGGCTAGAGAGTCAAGTAGCTTCTAAACATTACGGTTCAATATACATCTAGACTCAAGATGTACATTCCTTGCTCTACTACTCCCTTTGTAAGAATAACCTTGCTTACAGGATGTTTACCCAGTTAATTTTTACATCGTAGAAATTAAAAAAACTACAGATATGACCACAAATATCTATCTATCTATCTATCTATCTATCTATCTATCTATCTATCTATCTATCAATACATACATATACACACACACGCACATACATACATACATACACATAATAATAATAATAATACGTTTTATTTATATAGCGCCTTTCTAGTACCCAAGGACACCATTTTCACAGCCATTTTCACACACATAAAAAAAAAAACCTCTAAGGGAGGGTGGGGGGAAGGAAGTATTGACGGAAGTATGAAAAAAAAGATGGGTTTTAAGCTGAGACTTGAAGGAAGTATATGAAGAACAGAGTCGGAGAGGTTGAGGAAGGGCATTTTTGGGGCCATTACACTGAAAGATCTGCCACCAGACCAATTTGTATTTTGGGACCTCCAGGAGCCCAGTGTCAGAAGACCTGAGTGTTCGGCTTGGGTTATAAGAATGCAAAAGTTGTGATAAATAGCCTGGGGCCAGACCATTAAGAGATTTGTATGCCAGGAGCAAGATTTTAAACTGTATTCGCAGGGGGACAGGTAACCAGTGAAGTTGATGGAGAACTGATGTAATATGAGCTGATTTTTTAGTATAGGTAAGGACCCGAGTAGGTGAGTTTTGAACATATTGGAGAGACTGTATGGTTTTGTTCGGGAGGCCAGTGATAAGAGCATTGCAACAATCCAACCTTGAGGAAATGAAAGCATAAACCAGAAATTTTGCATCCTTGTTGGACAGCATGGGGCGCAAGCAAGCGATGGTCTGTAAAAAAAAAAAAAAATTCTTACTAATGACCTAATATGGGGTTCAAAATTAAGGGAAGAATTAAATAGCACCCCAAGATTGCGAACTACTGCTGAAGATTACACATCCACTCCATCAAAGTTAATGGTAAAGTCTGGAATCTTAGTGGGAGTCGCCTTTGAACCAAAAAGTAGAACTTCAGTTTTCTCCTTACTGAGCAGGAGGAATTTGAGTGCATCCAATGTTTTAGATCCAGCAGACAGGAGATGAGGACGGAAGGTGGCAGGGCAGACGACGATTTAGTGCCAATATAAATCTGTGTGTCATCAGCATAGTAGTGGAAGTTACGACCATGGTTATGGATTATCTGACCAAGTGGTAACATGTAAATGATAAAAAAGAAGCGGTCCTAGGACAGAGCCCTGAGAAACTCCTTGCGTGACAGGACAGCTGGAATATTCGTTTTCCCAAGGAGATAAAGCGAGTTCTATTGAAGTAAGAGGAGTTCCAGTTATGCCTAACGCTGATAGACGGGAAATAAGAATGCTATGATTAACAGTGTCAAATGCAGAACTTAGATCCAACAAAAGGAAAATGCTAAGTTGACCAGCATCTATGGCAAAGAGAAGATCATTTAACACTCGTAACAGAGCTGTCTCAGTACTGTGCAATGTCCGGAACCCCAGGTTCAAAGGCTCAAAAAGAGCGTTGTCGGTCATGTATGACTGTACCTGTGTGGCCACTACCCTTTCTAACATCTCAGTAAAAAACGACAGGTTAGAGAATGGTCCATAGTTATTAAGGTTAACAACATCTAAACCAGGTTTTTTAAGGATTGGAGTAATGGCAGATTTGAGGTATACCGGGACATGACCAGCCAGAATGGACCTGTTGATAAGATGTGATATGGGAATGGTTAAAGGAGAGGGACATTAGTTATATTAGTTATAATTTAATAAAAATTTCATAAATTTCCTTTAGTCCTATAAGTTAGTTGTGTCTTTGTATGAGTGAAGATAGAGATCAAGCTTGCCTTGAAGTGGATTAGTGATCATTTCTAAAACAAAGAAACCAAAAATCATCTTCATAGTAAGAATAAAAAACAACACAAACAGGTATTCGGCTCAGACTGCATCAGAGTAACACAGGCCTTTGTACAACCAACATAAACAAATAATCAAGAGCAAAAAGCCTCACCATTTTTGCAAAATGCCACCTATCCATATTTGTTTGCGAGGAGCTTCATGGTTTCCATGGCCACTCAGTCACACAATGGCAGGTGCTGGCTACTAAACAAATTTGCTTTTGGCTGGATGTGCTAGGTAAAAGGCACTTTTGTGTGACATGATACTAAGTCTGACGTTGGAAATATATTAACAGACTAAAATAAAAGAAACAAACACTGCGCTTAGTTTGGTGTTAAAGTCATGAGTTCAAGGCTCTGTCCAGGCCAATCAACTTCTTTATGTTAAACAACCAACAATATAAGTAATAGGGAACATTATTTATTACATACAATAATGCAAAAATAGTAACAATTTGTGCATTGCAAATTAATTAGCAACACTTATAAAATGATTCCTATACACAAAAAGGGTAAAAAGTCTTTGTATACCTTCTAGTAACAGACACATGAGGTCCCTAGTGCTTTGTACTGTCCCTTACACTTCTAACAATATTGCAAAATAGTGCCTAATATAACCTTCCCTTACAGAACAGGTTGGTTTGGTAGAAAATATACAAAGGACGCACAGATTTCAAATTGCACTGTTGACATGCTATCATAAGAAAACAATTACAATTTCGTTTGACATTGTGGCACTTCAATTTGAACAATGTTTGGCTTAATGAGCACGTGTTAAAAGTTGCACTTGTGCACAATTATTTCAAGAACACTGACACTCAAAGATTATCAACCTGAAAAATTATGTTAAAGCGATGCCAGAGGTTCTGCCTTCATTCAAAATGCAGTTTTTGTTCAAAAAATATAAGTAACGCAAAGAAGAAAAACATCCATGAAAACATTATTTGATTACAAAAGCGTTACCAAGTATGTGTCATTAAATACGCTCTCCAATAGTCTGCGACTAACTGCAACGCGGTGGCATAAATGGCTCAAAATATAATCATTAATACATTAACTTTCACCCTTAATACATGCAGTTCATATTAAAGGTAGAGTAACAATACTGATCACGTCATTCTCTGCCAATTATCGCTCATGGATTCACATTTCTCCCGTTTCAATTCTCTCTTGCATTACAACAACAAACGTTTTGCTGTGATCATCAGACAAGTCCATTATACAAAAACAAAAACAAAACCCAGCTCTTTGTGTATTCCATGGAAATAAGATCATATTATTTATATTTAATCATGAACAGATTGATCACCTAAAGTTTTTGATACTGATAAACACTCTGAGTAGTTAGTATTAGCAAGCAACAATGCACAACCTTAACAAAAACCTTGGAGCCATTAAAGTAGTTAGATAAATGTGTCTAATGCATCAGTACTCCAGTGTTCACTCTTTGTTAATTCCTTGCATTGCTTCGAACTAAACAACTTAACACTTCAATAAAAACTACCAGCAAATCCCCCTAAACCAACATAAATGTCATACATTTTTATACTTTAATACAATCACAGATTTTTTTGTTGTTGGTCTCACCCACAACAAAATATGATTAGTCCCAGTACAGGAGAAGTAATACTGACCAAAAGGATTGAGTATACCGAGTCTAGACTCCTCAGTCTGCTAAAAAGTGTCTTATATAGCTTATTAGGGCAGAACTGGCTGGTCATTTCACCTTGATGGATTGTTTGCGATGCACACAAAGCAGGGTGACATAGGGAACACCAATAAAGGCCCACTTCTCACTGGGCCAAAATTTAATCACCGGGCCTTGCTCTGGAGCCTCAGAGGCTGCGTCGAAGTAAGCAAAGCATACACAGCCAAGGTAGGAGGCCAGACAGATCAGAATGTGCCTACGAAAAGAAACAAAACAGTAACAAATTATTACATTAGCCATTACTGCCACCTCACAGTGAGAATGTGGTCTTGGTCCCTTCTGCATGGACTCTGCATGTCCTCACCATGTCTGCCTGGGTTTACCTGGGTACACCGGCTTCCTACCACAGACCAAAGACAAGAGAGGGTGCTTTTGTCCTAAACTTTTTAGTAATTCTTAAAACTTCTGTAGAGAAACCCACTTTTTTCCATTAGCATTCCTGAAGTTCTTCTGCTTCAAAGTAGGTACTTTTTTCAGCACACAGGAACCCTGTCTGACTTGTGATTGGTCCACACATAGGTGTATAGGTGCAGCATGGTGGTTAACACGGCCACCTTACTGCTCCAGGAGTTCCCTGGTTCAATCCCTGCCTATGCAGAGTTTGATTGTCTTGCGTTTGACCAGTGTTTTGTTTATACTGATGCAATGTTTAATATACTGCTCACAAAAAATTATGAAAATATAATTCATATCCCCCAAGTTTTGTAAGCAGTGTAAAACCAACAAATAAACCAACAAAAAAACCTAAAACTATTAAGATTCTGCTGTTGGTATAGTAATGGTGTGGGGGATTTTTTCCTTCATGGCTGCTTCCAGCAGAAGAACGTGTCATGTCACAAAGCCCAAATCATCTCAAACTGGTTTCTTGAACATGGCAGTAAGTCCACTTTACTAAAATGTCCTCCACAGTTACCAGATCACAATCTAATAGAACACCTCTGAAATGTGGTGGAACAGGAAATTCCCATCATCAATGTGCAGCAGCATGATGCTGGCATTTCAACATCATTCAAAATCTCTGAGGAAGATTCACAGCACCTTGCTGGTTCTATGCAACAAAGAATTAAGGCAGCTCCGACTCAAAAGTGGGTCCAATCTGGTGTAAATAAGGTGTACTTAAAGTGGTTGATAAGAGTATATGCAAATCCAAACTATTTTCTTGAATGAGTTACATGTAGATAACAAGGAACTAACTGCATTAAAAAGAGAAATACTTAAGTATCCCATGTTAAAAAATATTAGCATTTTGAAGATTCAGTGAGACACAGGAAAATATCAATCAAGCCAATGTGGACTGATCAACTATAACATTAAAACCACCTGTCTAATATTATGTTGATTTTCCTTTTCCAGAGCATCACACTGTCTTTACTGGTTTGTCTGCTTCTGCTAGAGCTTTTCATGTTGTGACTTGTGTGTATGGCTTGATCAGCGTTTTATTATTTGTTCAAGTTATACCTGCTTAATGGCTTTGAGAAATAAACAATACTCGTTGTCAGCAATGTCATATAAAAAACTGTCAATTCAGATTAAACTAACTCAAGCTTAGTATTTGGATGCTATTGTATAAGAGACTAGCACAGAGAGTGAACCACTGTCATAAAAAAAACAAACAATAACACCCCCCCCATAGTAATGTTATCCAACAAAGTGCACCACTGAAGATTACACTTCTACTATTTTCAACAGGATTAACCCTAAATGATTTCCTAGTAATTACACACAATTTTGTGTGTATGTGAGATTTAAACATAGAAAATATTTAAATAAATAATACATGCCCATTTCCTCATTTAATATGTGATCAATTATGATTTATTTAAAAGCTTTAGTTAACATTACATCGGCAATGGCTATAATCACAACAGACACACGGTTATATCAACTCCTGCAGTCATGGGCCAATTTAAAGTGACCAATCAACCCAATGTTTGTGGAATGTGCGAGGCAACTGAAGCACCCAGAGTAAACCCATGCTGATATGGGTAGGATGTCAATGGCTAAACCAAGCTGATCTCCAACTAACAATAATGAATGTTAATATGGACAAATATATGACACCTTTTAGGTTACTGAAGTATCCTGTAGTGTGAAGTGTATTTTGGTTACTACTGAAATTGTGAGCACTCTCAACAGCAAATACTAGTCCTACAGATTTAGAGCTTGCAAACCTCCACTTCCATGTACAGAGACAACGCAGATGAACTCACCAGACACAATGGAGGTAAGGGAAGTTGACAGACGCCCACATCTCACAGAAGATGCGGTCGCTGAGCCAACACATGAGCGCTAAAGTCCACCAGAGACCAGCGAGGAGACCCAGTTTAAATACTCGTGGGTTCTCACACCTGGTAAACACATACATGCAAATATTAAACACATTTGCAAAGAAATATACATCATATAAACAATTACTTTATGTTTTTTGGGTTCTGTGCTGTTTTTAAGCATATCTAAAATGAGTCAATTAAAATATGTGCATTTGTAGTAGATCATCTGAATCTGTTTGAATCTACTTACGATACTGCCAAGAAAAACATTGCCAGAGTTAAAGATTTGCATGGTTTACATGACCCTGGCAATAATCAAATTTTCTACTTTGCATCCAGCAAGTAAATTGTGTGACATAAACTGACATTTTGAATATGAAATAATCAAATTCTTCATTTTCTTGAGCACATTTTTAGAGTCCCCACAAAGTGTTTGATAGCTGTTTAGCGAGTGCTGCATTAAATTTCAGGCTTTCCAGACCACACATTTCCCCCACCTGGTCTATGTAAATAACCCCAAAATGGGTAAAATCTCTAAATAAGTGGACCTGCCAACTTTTTTCCCCTAGCAGCTCTGCACACATGCATAGTCTGCCAAATCTGAATGAAGGTATACATGCTATTAGTACTCTTTATCTGATTACTTAATCTGATTTCTAGATCACAATATTGCTGTATACATCACTTGAATAATCAGATAACTGCAGAAATCTGACTATCATTGGATTATTATGTGCATGTAAACACACAATGATTTTTCTGTACCTCTGTACCTACTAGGCCAAAGCACATTTTGAGGACTGCTCACATGCATTATATTCAGGAAAAACTAGGTCCCTTACTCTCCTACCACAAGCAAAAGATGAAGCAGTTTGTGGCTCCAGTGGCCCCACTGAAACCAATGCAATTTAGAGGCCTATAGTAACTCTTGTACTGCTGAAGCACTGCACAGAAGGAGGGGGTGGTAGAGAGAGAGAGAGACAGTCTTGTTCTGTTTAGCCATGGTTAATTTGAGTCACAGTGCAAAAGGTCTAAGGAGAAGTGTGAGCTCTTTTTGTAGCAGAGTCAGGCGGTGGAAAATACTGTCAGCATTGTTTAAAGGCTTAGGCAGTGTCTGCATACTGGGAAGACTGAAAATGGTCATAGCTGTTACAACTTTGTATGTGTCACTGGTAAGCACTATGTAAGTCCAGTACAGACTGGTAAGTCTGTTTTCTGTATCAAAAGCAGAACCTTAGTTGCATACTAATGTGAACTGATCAAGACAGACCAAATAAGACTCTAAATAGAATAAGGAAACTCTGTGGAAATAATGCAAACATCTACCAGCTTAGTTTCACCAATCTCATTTATCCTCCTCATGTAGTACATTAGGAGTGAGATAAGAAATAAGTTAGGAAAGCCTGAAGCAAACAGACAATCAAGACATTCCATGACAACATTTCCTTGTGTGGGGTTCTGGTGTCAGTGCTGCCTGTGCTATCAGCTGTGGATTGCTTCTAATTGCTGACACTTCATGCCTGGACAGAGGGTTAACAATAAAGGGAACAGACATTATGTTCTGCCAAATGCTCCAGCAGTGAGTGAACAGGAAGATGACATGGGAGGTTGAGGAAATAGGAATATTGGAGCCAATAAAAACCATCAGACTGTAAAAACACAAATGAAACTCACTATAATAAATACTCGGGGTGTGCAATAAATATCATATATGATCACATCTTAATTGTTGAGCGGGCATTATCAAGTATGGCACACACTTTGTTAAAGAAAACACTGTATTCACTGTATC
Source organism: Parotocinclus cesarpintoi (assembly GCA_034780495.1). Taxonomy (NCBI): domain Eukaryota; kingdom Metazoa; phylum Chordata; class Actinopteri; order Siluriformes; family Loricariidae; genus Parotocinclus; species Parotocinclus cesarpintoi. The sequence goes on along the minus strand of JAUZSV010112448.1, from coordinate 1,279 downwards.
ATGCCAGCTTATTGAGGTATGAAGGGAGAATGGGCTTTCGCACACACTGTGCACAAACCGAGCTACCTAAAAACGCAGGTTAAAAATGAGTGGTAAAAATACAGACACCACCAGACTTATATTTTACGAAGTAGATTTAATTACTCAATCAAAATTACTCAGATGGAGGTGGTCAGATGGACACATATTGCTCACGCTCTGAAATCTGTTGTTGTTAAAGGCAGCTTGATTACTAACTTATTTTAGCATCTGTGTTTGTGGCAAAATGTAAAACCTGCAGTTTATGCCCTGGATTATTTACTTGAATGCTTCAATTTTAAGTAAATAAATGAAACCTGTTATTTTCATTAATGCCATTAGTAAGCAACAACTAATATCCTGTTAACAAGAGGTTGTTAATATCATATTAATAGTATCAGTAATTACCATTAGCAGTAGGTTGCAAGTAATTGAATTGTAAGTAAGAAGTAAGGCTCAGGTCTTGACAATCAAGTTTCGACTCAAGAGGGGGAACTCTGTTACAAAGTCAATGACAATAAAGTCAAAAAATTCAAAAGTCTCTTTTAATATTGCCCAGTCGAGTCTTCAGGCAAGTCAATTTGGGAATAGAGTAAAAGTCATGTGACTTAAAGTCCACATCTCTGACCATGGGCACAGCTATGATATAGCAAATATCATTATCTGTTTATGGCAATTTGGAGTAACTTTTGTAGAATGTCCGTATACAAATTAAATAAGACAAAATCTCTTATGTGTAAGGTAAGTAAGGGTAAGCTCAAGGACAATTTTAAATCTTGAGCGAACACAAGAATTGTTTTTTCCAAACTGAGCCAGTCATGTGGGCACCTGCTCTACAATATCAGGGGAATTCGACCCTTCCTCTCCAGGGAAGCCACCCAGGTGTTGTCCAGTCTCTTGTTATATCAAAACTACAATACTGCAATGCTCTTCAGAGCCGTACAATCAGACCTCTGCAACTCATTCAGAATGCAGTGGCTTGTCAGTTTTCTCATGTCACCCCATGGCCAATGCAAATTTGTGATTCACTGCTGATTATCACTTCCAATAATTTACACTCCATGGTTACTTATCTTTAGCTCTTTCTTGTAACATTGTTTTCTTGTGTATAGGTGTTAGTGCTGTTTTTTGTTTGGCTTTTAAAAATATTTTTTATATGTCCTCTTTTGTTCTTCCATTTCAGACACACACAGGCGCACACACAGGCGCACACACAGGCGCACACACAGGCGCACACACAGGCGCACACACAGGCGCACAC
>JAUZSV010112339.1:0-13914 GCA_034780495.1 Parotocinclus cesarpintoi | reverse complement strand
CCCCCCCCCCCCCCCCCCCCCCCCCCCCCCCCCCCCCCCCCCCCCCCCCCCGGAATCCGAATCAGTGCAAGCAAAACACTTGGCCTTGACTCTCAGATTAGACAACTTACCACTCTTTCCCAGATGTTTCAAGCATCATGCAAACTAAAGTGTTGAAGCAGCGACTTGATTATCGCACAAAACTGCACAGAAGGCTCCGCTCAGAAAAAAAAAAGGCAAGGATGGTAATAATCACACATAAAAAATCTGCTTTGAAGTCGGTGTGATATTTTGAAAGCTCAGACTGTAAAGGCAAATAAGAATAGCTGAAGGTTTAAAAGATGCCGGTAAAACACACCACCAGTTGTGGGACTGACAACAAAGCTTAGGTTAAAATGCACAAAGATTTATCCATGAATTTCCTTTTTTTCCCCTAAAAGCTTTCAATAGCTTCAAGATAAGCAGGCTTTAACCAAGAAAACAGACGATAATCTTTTTTATGTATAGCTCACAGAGCGAAAAGACCTTACCCTGTCGAACTCAAAAGCCAGCACAGAAAGGTTAGGCACTGTCTTTCTGAGCGGGAAGTCAGTTGTGAAATTGTAAAGTTCTAAGACAGCTGCTGTCTATTTCACACAACTTTTTATAAACGCCCCCTTAAATCATTTATATGAAATGACACTACGGCATGACGGATGGTGTTGAGCAAAGCAACAGATGAGAACAGAGGTGGAAGCAATTCTAATCTTGCCGTCAAAGTCAGCCGCTAACAAAACAGGCCTTTAGTTGCCTCTCATAAATACTTGTAAACTGTGTAAAATACGGTGGGATACCCAGTAGGCCATACAGGTGAATTTTATTAAGCTAACTGAAAAGGACATGTGAGGCTTTGCTATTACTTCACATTTCCAAGTTTAAATCTCTGAAAGTACTTTGTTATACTTACATTTTAGGGTTGTAGCATATTAAAGACACAAACATTAAACTCATCCCAAATTGCTATGCCACTTTCCTATTACCCCCTCCGGTGTCAGTGCAGTGTTTAGAATGATCCACCACCCAAATACTACTTGATATGTGATAGTCCTGTGGGGGTCTTGACCATTAGATAATAGTAAAGAAGACAATGTAACTACAGAAAAAGAGTTGAACTACAGTCTGTAATTGTAGAACTACAAAGTGCATCTATATGTTAAGCAAAACTGATAAAATGGACAATGCATGAAAAAACAAGGAGCCTAATAAAGTGTAGTAAAACATGTGGGTGTGTGTATGTATCTGCAGAACTATGAAGAATTGTGGAGATCAGAGATGCAATTTGAACATAATTTTCAACAATGGCATATAAAATGAACAAACCTGAAGTTTATATATAACACTAATAAGGGTATGCTCTTTGATATTGCGTATGCCACTACCCCAAATCTGCTGACGAGCACAGGAAAGAGTGAGATAAACAGAGAAAAACAGAGAAAAGGACTCCTGCTATGCTATATTTTCAGCTACAAAAAAGCAGTTGTGCAGTAATGGTTCAATATCTGAGGGCAAATTGTTTGCCCAATAGCCGGCGCTAAAAAGTGTTCGAGGAAATCTACTGTACAGATGATATGGGTCTCTGCAATTGTATTTTAGCCTTCGTATCTCAATACGAAGAAAGAAAAAGATCTGCTTGTCTTATCCATTTGAATATTCATCCGGTTTCCCCGTCCCCAAGAAACTCTTCTAATCAGAGTCACTTCCAGTTTAATCACAGGGGCTATAATTGCATTCTGATAAAGCTTTTTACACGCACTCTTCCGTGTCACTCACAAGTCTAGTGTGTGAAATACTGTGCTAAGAGCTGCCTGACTTGAATGCAGTCAGCACACTTCGGCACTAACTAGATCGGCACTAACTGACATTATTTCTGATTTTAACGTGCCTTAACAAACAACAGAGTCCAGGGATCAGCAATGACTTGAACAGATTTAGTCCTTCTGGTTCCCTCTTATGTACTGTAATTGTTTAAACCTGAGTGCAAATGGCAGGGTGCCTTTTAAACCGCATGCCAACAGACAAAAACCCCATGTGGCGCTCTACCCTTCTGCTTTTCTCTTTGTAATTCCGTCCAGCGGTGGTAGGCTTAGAGGCTCGTTCAGTTTCCATGTTCATCTTGGAAGCGTTCGGCATCAGGGATGATCGCCGACCGCAAGTTGATAATAATGACAATTTAATTAGAAGGCTCTCTGTGGTCTGGAGTTTGCCCAAACTCCTCCACCCTGCAGATGGTGACCAATAAATTTAGCTACACCGAGGAAGAGGATGGCCATCTCTTCATCGTCAGCCCCACCACCACCACCTCAGTCCTGCCTCTAACCAGAGGCAGAAAAAGCACTTCCAACATGACATCCCGTCATAGGCTTAACGTGTACCATTTAGTATACATGCATGCACTACATACACTGAGTCACACAACAGTACTGCTCCGTTATAAACCGTTTGCAATGTGATGCTGGTAATATAATGTCAGTATAATGGTCTGATGAGAAGATTCGGTTTTAAGGTTGCTGCAGGATTAGATAAACCGCTCTTCATCGAGAAGCCCAAACAATCAGGCTGCCAAGGCAGAGGTTAAAGTCACCGTTTAAAATGTCTCATTTGCATCCCAGAGGGCCTTAAGGGGCTCGGTTTTGCTCGGTGTCATAGTTTCGGTTTCTTTTCTGCTCAAGATCTTGCAACTGGTGAGCTGCGACAGGACATTTCACACAGTGGAAAACTCAATATGAGGATTCAGAGACTTTGGCAGCAGCCGCCTTATAACTCCTTGTTTTACTCTTAATCAGCTGTCACTTTCTGTGAAGTTTATATGTTCTCGTACACTTAACTCAGTGGAGTGACTTCCACTGTTCGTGGGTGTCCGGCGTGTGCCAGTGTGGCTGTTCTTTAAGACCATCAAAGAGGCTCTTGGGGAATGCTTGGGAGGCAAAACCGCAAATTTTGCTCCATCATTTCAACAGATTTTCCATTTTAGTAAAGAAAAAAGTATTACGCCATTATAGTCCTCTCACTGAGCAGACTCTCAGCAGACGCCGGCTTGCTCCATGAAACGGTCCTGTGACACCGGGGCTGCTCGAAAGAAAAATGAGCGCCTGAAATTACAGCGCTGAACCTTCCTGCTGTGCAGAAGTAGCTTGACGAACTAATGAAAAAGCGGATGCGTTTTAATTCAATTGCAATTTGTTTTCCGTTCTCCACGCCAAAGCGAAAAGGTTCACATTTTCCAACGTGGTGCTTTTCGCTTTGGTGTGGTTTAAATACGCTGGCGAAACCAAAGGGAGGGAGGGAGAGAGAGAAAAGAGAGAGGAAAAAAAGAAATGATTTATGCTTCAGAAACACCGCAGGATCATTGAGTTCATGTCTCTTTGTCATAAGGACGCTATTTGAGGCCGTGTTTGTTTGTTCAGCATCTCCACACTGCCGTGGTTGCATCCTTTACAACACGCGTCCCTATATAGGAGTGCCATCAGCGGTTTTAGCCACAACCTTACTGTGCGGCCACATGCACGGCCTACTCGACTACAAACCCCAGAGCACTAGAGCCACGGCTTTGAATCGAACATCATTATCTGTGGAGGTTCACACAAGAAGCCGCAAACACACGTGCACGGCATCTTCTTCTGTCAACCTTTCCACATCAGAGCTTTCTGCTCCAAGAAAACTGCAGTCAAGTGCTTTCTCACCAAAGGGTTTGCGTATTTACCGCACAGCCTAGGAAGAAATGGAACATCAGCGTCGCTCAAGTAGCTGATGATTTCACTGCTTATTTCAGAAAAGAAGAGAGAAGGATAAAGACAGAGAAAGAGAGAGTGAGGGAGAGAAGCAGCATTTGAGGTTGGGCCTGGTGAAGCCATTTTCTCATGACGCACGCCAAGTAAAATCTGCGAGTCAGTGTAAATAATCATGGAATAAGGAAACAAAAGAGCTGGCCAGAGCTATCTAAGCTTAACTACTGTCAGAAGTATGGCCACAAAAATTGCACCCTCTTTTTTCCACCCTCCTTTGTCACTTTAATTTGTTTTTGGCAATGCCCAGTTTCCAAACCAAAAAAAACCAATGCAATGTGAATTTGGCTTGGGCTTTTCCATATAATTTTCAAGTCTGTGTCAGATGTCTCTTTGCAGCTACAATAAAATAAAGCAGTAGACCAGTATAACAATGTTACCTCCTGCCACCAGCTACTGCTGCAGTAAAGCATACCATAGACCCGACTTCTTTCACATCACTAAAAATATCATAAAATTCTTCCATCTTGAAAAACACTTAGCAGTTTTACAGTTTGGTGTTAATGTTGTTATTAATTTTGGAGGACAAACTTTACGACTGCTTGTGTTTTTAAGTATATAACCATGCATGATCTGTCGTGTCGTTATAAAGACCAGCGCGTAATTACACAAAGTTAAAAGATGGCGCTTAATTGTTTTAGCAGAAACTGAAGACGGCGCTAGCTGACGCTGGACTATTGTAAATTTCACAATTGCTTGTAAATCAGAATGCCATATCCCGACAGATTATTTACTGACCCATAAGAGGCTTCTTGCAAACTTAGTGATTTATCAAGTTTGTGACAGGAGTGGAGGCGACACAAACACATGAACACGTGCACACATTGGGACAAGGCTTTGGCTAGAACAGCTGTGAGTCTTTGTTCTTGTTGTAAGATCAGCTACTGCAGATCTATTTAAGCAATGTTGAAACATATGCCACGTCTCATGACGGATTAGCGTTAGCACAGCAGGTTAGATACAATCCAGATAACATCTATGTTTAGACATTTGTGGCCCCGTCCCATGGAAGAGCGGCCTGCACTTCTATAGTACTGTTTAACCCTATTATTACTATATAATTGCTGAGTAATACTGTACATGTGCACACACCACAAAGCTTGCTTTTGGCCACTGTTGCAGTCCAATTCATAAAGATACAGAGAGTATCTGCTGTAGATCTTAAGTTTATTTAATTAATTATTTGACTGTATTAGGTTGGCTGTGCTTGTTTTATCCATGACGGATAATGGTTTTGATTCAACAATGTAACTGGCTTCAGGTTTATATAATCTGAAGTTGCTGGACTGCATTATTTCTGAATGCTTGGGATTTTGAGTTGTATTTTATCCGTCCTGTTGGGTTCATATTCGTGTTCCATCCTTGGAGTTCATGGTCAGATCTGGCCAGGTCACTTAAACTGTTAAACTGTAAAACTTTTATGATCAGCAACTGTTGTATTACATATTTAAAGCAAACCCTTGTCTAGTCAGTTTCACCAGATTTCTCTACTCGGAACACCATAGATGTTACCAATTTGAACAAATTGCCTAAAATTTAGTTAATTTAGTTATTAACACTGTGTATTTATATGAACCATCTGGACAATGTCATGAGGCCTTTTTAATGCCACATATGAGTAGTGAGAGTTATCCAAAAAAAGGACTTATAATTTAAAACATCACAGTTTACTAAAAAAAAACTAAACTAATACAAAATGTGTAGTCATGTTTGTAGTTTCTATGTTAATTTCACACTGAGGTTTAAGAACAGTAAACTTGTTTCTGATATATTAACAATAACAGCAATAAACTACCCCAAACCGATTCAGTCCACACACGTAAAAAAAAGTGGTGTGACTGACCCCCCCTAAGCATTAAAAACACACAAACAGAATTAAACAAACACAACCACTGGAAAATGCATGGCCCTTAATATAGTTTTAAGTAAAAACAGGATGTCTATTGAGGCATAGTTTACAAAAAAAATCCACAGAAACACCAACCCTGCAATAAACAGTCCAAACAATTTGCAACATTTGCTATTAAACAAGCCATGCAAAGCTGTGGATGAGAGGGAGGAAAAACGCACCCACGGTCACACACGTAAGGCGACAACAATTATGAGCAATGAAGGCACGTCATAAACACAGTCCTGATATATAAAAAAGGGATTCGCATCATTTATTCATGCGCCAATTAAAGGTTAAGCGCATGGCAAAGGCCGCATTTTAGAGCGCAGCTGCAGAGAAGAAAAGTGAGACATGAGGCCACAACAAGAAGCTTAGGAAAAAGGAAACTAACTTTGTCTTGACATGGTTTTGGCTGTGGGACAAGCTCTCCGCAAAAGAGCACGCACTGGCGTAAACATTTGTACTAAATTATAAGTGCATTTGGAGATGCATACGGCAGTCAACCACCCGCATGCTGCCCAGGGCTCGCTCTCTCCCCCGGCGAACCCACTGCCTCTATGTGTGTGTGTGTGTGTGGGTGTGTGTGTGTGTGTTTGAGAGAGAGAGTGCACAGGGCTACAAAACCACTGCATTTTAATTACTGCCAGCCACCACACTGTGCTGCTTTGATATGGAAATGACCCCACAGTCTTCATATGCATCGCCGAAATCTTCCACCGATTCATAAAAAACAATGTGTTAGACCACAGACTACACCTGATAGTGATGATTAGAGACAGGACCCGTGTGAAAAACTCACACCCCCCCCGAGACTGCTCCAATTAATTTTCACATATTTATGTGTATTTTAAGAGCTAGCAAGAGAAAGGCAAAAAAGGCAACGTGTTTGTTTGAGCTACCCCTTTTTGAATACTGTAGAAATATTCGTCCGTTATGTGCCTAATTCCACTTCACTTTCAGCATGCCTCACACAGAAAGGTCTAGATCTGACTGACGTCGCAATTCCATGCAATGGTTGAAACACACGGCTCTGTTTTCACACCATGAAAGCACAGTTTTTACCAGTCAAATGAGAATGCAAAGCCTTTCTAGCGCTCTTGACCTATTGATGTCAAGAGTCAAGCCGTGGGTCACAGGTACATTCTCTACGATTTCTGTTGTGGGCAAAAGGGTCATCTATTTATTTTTACCACAAGAAAAATAGATTTTGAACTTTGGAAGCAAATTTCTTTGAAATAATACAATGACCAATTAGTTTTAGTACAGTTTGGGTTCAAACGCCTTTTTGGCTACACTGCTGTGTTATAAGCTCTCATGTTATAATGTCAGTCTAAATTCCCATCAGCAGCAGCAACACTACAATTTGCATGTGCTGTTAAGTTATAGATAAGAGTTAAACTGTACAATGAATTGCAGTTTACTATCTACAAATACTAAGTTAGAAAAAATCAAAGGTATATAATTATATAAGTATTAAAATGAGAAAAAGTCAGTTGTGAAACTTGTCTGTGTGTGTGTGTGTGTGTGTGTGTGTGTGTGTGTGTGTGTGTGTAATGTATTTGCATTTGCACTGTTGTAGCAGCATGATGAATAACACACACATGCATGCAAAAGTACACACATATGCTTCACAGTTCTGTGCAATTGTTTGTGAAATTAAAGCTTATTGTAGGGGTCGGGCTAGCAGGAGGGCCAATGGGTGTGAGTTGCGCACAGTCCTAATGGTCTAGGGGTACAAGCTAATTTGTAGCCTGGTGGTCCTTGATTTGCTACTCCTGTGTCGCCTGCCAGATGGGAAAAGTGTGAGAATAAGTATAGGTTGCTTAATTTCTACTTACAGTAGCAGAAAATACTTAAATTGAAATTGCAGCCAATGGGCTCTTATTCATTATCTGTCGTTCGATTGTTACACAGGAATTACACCTTTGATTTTCTTCAACTACGAGGTCGACATCCCTGACCCGGCCTCTGTATAAATCATTGGGGTTTATGAGACAGGGGAATTCAAGCAAATGTCAGCACACTACCAACGCTGAGGAAGACAATGGGCTTGAAATCCTCTCCTTTTTCTGAAAGAAAGTCTGCAGTGCTTTCTATCCAGAATGGATAGATTGAATAAAGTAAGCGTGACTGGCTGTAGGTCAGGCCATAGGAGAACAGGGACAGTTAGACACTATCCATGCATTTCGAGCAGAGACTTAATCTAGTTCAGTTCAAATAATATCGGAGTATAACATGATAAAATAAAATTGTACGTCTGTTTTATAGTTTAAAAAATTTTCCTCAAACTGATATCTCCAGTCCCTTTGGATTTCATGCTCATCACACATGAAAAGCGCACTGATGCCACGCTAAGTCAAAAGTGCATCAGAACTTCAATAATGCATTCCAGATACTTGAGATATTCCGGCACAAAAGCAGCGGGGGGAAAAAAAAGCAGCCCTCCTAATGAACATGTTGCCATCGGTTTTGATCATTGTTGAAATATTCCACAGCAAATTAGCTAACGCTTAAAGACAGATGTCACAACATGTGCTGCAGCAGTTCGCTCTAGCCCAGCTTTCCTCCCCTACGGCTGGTGTGCGTCTTACCTTTTCCAGACCTGCTGTTGTTTACCTCTGCTGATGTTTATCATTAGGCAGCGCTGCTGGCACTATTCTAATCTCACCGACACCACTCACGCTAAAAAAGAAAGCTTTAGATATTACTGCCCTGCTACTGTTCCTCACTGAGTCTGTAAGTCTAACCTGCACTGTGGCGATCCAGAGGATGAAGTTGCGCAACAGATAAATGTATGTATGAGCGACACACTTGTGTAACCTGCATCTTTTTTAGTTGTTGTAGTGCAGCTAATGCTTTGACTACAGAACTAAGTAATTTCTCTTACTACAAAAGAAGGAGGAAAAAAAATCACTGTTTTTGTTCACATTCATACAAACAATATGATTTTGGATGGCAAGGAATGAATTTAGGTAAGGATATTATACATGGATCAACTAGTTACAGCATGACTGACTGCTCCCAGACATTCCACGGTTTCAGCTATAAGTGCATGCAGAGGTAGCATTGACTAACGTAAAAAAAAAAAAATGCACTCAGTGCTTCCCTGATCAGAACCGCCAGCTCTGATTAGTATGAATCACAAATCCACAAAAAGGAATAAACCAAATTTGAATTTGATACCAAATCAAAAATCAAACCAGAAGAAAACATAACAAGAAACTAAATTCTGGAGTGTCTGTCCTCCTCTTTACAATAAAGTAATTCAAGTCAATTATATAGTGTAATAAATATAAATCTGTCAAAAAAGAAATCTCTGTTTAAATGAAAGTAAATATAATTTTCACATTCTGTTTAAAGGATCTAAATAAAGAAAGGTAGGCTATATAAATAAAAGAAAATATATGCAAAATCTGGACTATATTTAAATATATGTTTAGCTGTCTGGATAACATTTTAACGCATTACAAGCGTTCGAATATTTTTTTCAAATAGTGACACTTTTACGTTAATCCTTAAGTGATTGAAAGTGATTTCTAACTGGTGTTTTTTAGATGACTTTCCAAATAAACCAGTATATTATTTGTGTCCAGTTGCTCTCTAGAGCTTCCTATAATCCCGACAACTCAAGCAACCTGGTAAGGTTTATTTACTCTAAAAACAGATACAAGATCTATTTTTAACAAACAGGCACTGAGAGGAATATTCCAACACAAACAATTTAATTGCGATTATGAGGAGCAGAATGTAGACTAAACAAGTTGAGGGGAAAGTGAGCAGAAAGCGGAAGCGCTCAACTTACCGGCACCATATGCGACAAGCGCGGCTTTCCCCGATCCTGTTAGGAAAAGTGCAGTGACCGGCGCAGAGCCGCTCGATCTCCCCTCAAATCCACGCGCACAAAACCCTGGAGGAACGACACAGAAAACGTTGATGAACATAAAAACCCGGCATGGGTTATAATAAAATCGCACCGCAAGCTGATTGCAATGGAGAAAAGTTACTAGGCTGTAAGGGATTATTTTGAGCGTGTGTGGTTATTTGAGTGAGCTCCTTAGAAAAACAGTACGCGGATGCATTTCTTAAAATTAAGTAAAACGCACCGACATGCAATGGATCTATCAGCTAATCGATCCCATCGATACAGCCGGCTGCCAGCGCGCACATACCCTCGCAACAATTTGTGTTCATTAAAAACAGTGTGGATTTGTTATGGACTTTAACATAGCAGTACAGAACAATTGTTTTACGCTCTACGAGGAAAGAATGGACTCTTGGGATAAAGCAGGTACGATGAGAGGGCAGGGCAGGGCAGGATAGGAGAGGACAGTACGGCACGGCACGGCACATCCCCTGGCCAGCAATCAGGACAATGTGCTGAATCGGCGGTCTAATTATAAACGTGCCATTTGGACCTCCATTGCCACCTTACCTTATGAGGGAACTCTCAGACACACAGCGGCTGTTCAAACTAGAATGCCATTAGGGGATCAGCTTCGACCCAATACTGAGACGAGCCGGGAGAAGGAGAGGAGATTGCTTTTCAGGCAGCCCGTCTTACTTAAGAAAAGAGTGTATTATTAGACGCCTGGTTATTCTTATACGCACTGGACACAAACTTCGGAGAGAGGGAGAGTGGCAGAGAGGGAGAAGTTAAGCTGGCTTTAATTAAGGTGTCCGATTGCGTCCCGTTCTCCGAACAACAGAGCTTTTGTACTTCCATCAATTTTGAAAAGCAAAAGAAATTCATTTGACAGCTAATAAAGCGGGCCCGTTAAGTTGCGGTGGCAAGTTTGCAGGATGGCTGCACTGCGGTACTGAATTAAAGAGCAGACATTTCCATTAAGGGGGCTTTAAAAAGCCCATAAATTCCAAAAGACGTCAGCACGCCATGTTTCTTATTAAAATATTATCAGCGCGTGTCCAGCCGTCGAAAAGTCGCTTATCTGTGTGCGAGTGGCTCTAGTTTTGAGGAAACACCCTTTAGAAGATGAGCTATCTCTGTCACACAGGCAAAAGTTCACACGTATTGAAAGTGTCCTCTAAATACCTTGAGATTACTCTGTATAGTCACCTCCACGCATTGTGTCCCGTGTGAATAAAAAAAAGGTTTCTCAAAATGTTTTTTAAATGAATTGTGTTTTATGGAATTTATCCAAGAGATAAGCAAGTGTTTTATAGGGAACAAGTGCGCTATAATTTATAATAGTGTGTGAGCATATAGATCCAGAACCAGAGTTTGCTTCTTGGATGCAATACTGAGGTTAATCATTTTTGTTTGGCAGCAACCTCGTTTTTCAGGCCGACAGACTAAAAGTTGCATATTGTCTGTAAATGGGCCGACTTTGCTAAAGACTTCATTTTAATTTATGACTTATGCATTCTTCTCAGGCCATTTCTCCTGACCTCTGAGAGAAAAGTGAAGCCAGGCCGACATTCCTCCCTCCCCTACACAGTACAGTATCTGTTAAGTTAAACCTGGGACTTATATGTTTAGATTTTGATTTTGAAGCGGGTTTTTTTTTCTCAGCATAATTGTTCGGTTCACCAAGACGAAAGGTGAATCTGAACTTACTTAGTCTTGAACCCCCGGCTGCATTGATAATGAATAGTACCGCTGTGTGGACGAACTGTGAAATTGCTTCCCCCATAAGCCTAGAAGTTGCTTTTGCCCGTTCGGATACAAACACAACTCTTTATTAAAACAAACCGCATACAGCTAATAATTTACGGTACACCGTGCGTTTTTCTTTGCTTTCTTTTTGTGTGTTCGGTTGTTGTTTCGGATGCGCGTCAGCTTCGTTGCGGCTCGTTGCGTTCGCGGTCACTTTCTAACAAACGTGGAGGCAAAAGGTGAAGCTTCGGCTCATTTCTAGTCATCAGGTCTGTGACTGCGAATAACACACCATAGCTGAACCAAGCGGCTGCCACCAAGTTTGAAGCGTACGAGCGATGAGCGCCACAAAAACAAACAAACAATCACAAGCAAACAAACAAACAAACGTGTCATCTAGATGTCATGTTTTGAAGTGCTAATGCCGTCTGGAAGCGCAGACAAGCCGCGAGAAGCACCACAAAACGTGTAAAACCTGAGTCACAATCACGGAACAACAGGTTAAGAAGTGAGTGCAAAGAAACGCTAACAAAACGTAAAAAAGTTTACCTCGATGGAACCGCGTGTCAGCTCGCAGACGCTGCCGTCCTTTCCAGATCCAGATTCAGTACCAAAGGTTAGAAAGAAACGAAAATCATTGAAAAGCCGAACTCAAAGTGGATTGATCGCGCGGACTGAGGCGAAGTTCAAACTGTCAGAAACGCGCCTAGGAGCTGGCTGCTGCTGCTGCCAGGTTGTCCCGCCGATGGCACCTCTGTGTAAGCGAAAGCGAGGTGCAGGAGAGAAGACGGTGACGAGCTGCTGTCAATCTAGGCAATCAATGCGTGCGGCCATGTCGCAAGCATTCAAAACATTTCCCGTCGTGCAACATCAGAAAGTGAGTGGCCAGGGGCATTGATGTGAGCAAGGCAAAAGAGGCAGGGCTCCCCCTCCCAGACAAGAAAGAGAGAGAGAGAGAGAGCGAGAATGGGAGAGCGAGAATAGGAGACTTCAACGGGGAGGGGTAAAGGAACAACGACTGTGGTCCCCTAAAAAAAGAGCGCATAAGATGCATTAAGTGAATAACTGGACCTGTGTGCAGACTCCTTCTTCTCAAGTTTGAAACTTTGTGCAGTGTGTGCACACAGAGGAAAACTCCTAATTTGCAGGTGACGAGACTCTAATAAAAAGGCAGGCTGGACCAATCAGTTAGATTGCTATTCTGAGACACAGTTATTTTGCAAGTAATGTCAAATAAATTGCAGGTTTAAACCTGTCATTTTTAAATGGGCATGTCGGGTTGCTTTTTTGTTCACGGGATTAAGAGGTTGCTCGAGGCTATACTACAGCAAATTGAAGGATTGGGAACGCACTGGGTCGACGTGTAGATAAGGGTCCGCTGTTTCAATTAAACTCCTGAAGTCTATTAAGGAAAAAAAGATCTACGTTTACCAACTACACGCCGCGTTGTAATGAACACGAATTGACATCAAATCCTAACTGTTTTTACACAGTCGATAAAATATCAGTAAAAATTAAAGATTAATAATACATTGCCGTCACTTGTTACAATATCAGAGTAAAAATCTGGTTAATCCTTAATTTAACTTTTATTTTACATATTTATTGGAACCTAATTGCCGCTCCTACAACTTTAAACACAATTACATTGTCATTTTAGGTAAAAGAATATTGTAGAATTGTTGGGGACTATTACAATTATTGTGCTATAGTCGTGTGATGGTGTCGGAAACACAGATTCGAATTTATGAATGGATGAATGAATGGTACTACAATTGACACCATTATCTCAACACTCAAACAAATTAATTTAACAAATTAATTTAACACATAGCCCATTTGAACGCTTTACAATAAATACACAATTGATTTGGCTACCGATGAGCCCAGTTTCGTTAATAGGCTCTAATTAGGTTTTATTTGGAGTAACGTGATTTTCTTGAGGTCTGGTGATGAGACTTCACACGGGCGACTTTACATCAAATCTTCACATCAAATTGATGCTTGACCTAAACTTTGAGGAGTCCGTTCTTTCAGCATTTAATTTAAACAAGGACATAATTTGATTAATTCTAGATTTAATAGGCAAGAAAAAGAACTTGACACTAAACATAATACCAAATACAACTTTTTCGGTAATTATTTCACTCTTCATTTTTTTAAATGCACAGATTCCGATGCTGTGTCTTAATAGGATGTTTTAACCTACAGTCGATTATTCAGATCGAGTATGTGGACAGTGGTGTCAATTCCATCAGAAGGTGTGGCAGCGTGAAAAGAAATCAAGGTAAATAATTGCTCTGATCATCTCAAGTGCTGATTTGCTGAGCAGCTCTCTCTAAGCAGTAGACTTTTTCATAAGCTTGCAACAGAAATCTAATATAAATATATTAATATTCTAACAATAATACAATATAGAACAGAATGAAAGGTGTACTTACAATTACAGGGACAGATGCAGAAGAAAATGATGTTTGTTAACAGAAGAGTCACACAAGGCTAAAGAGAGGGGAGAGGGGGAGGGAGAAAGAATGTGAGAGAGAGAGAGAGAGAGAGAGAGAGAGAGAGAGAGAGAGAGAGAGAGAGAGAGAGAGAGAGAGAGAGAGAGA
>JAUZSV010112229.1:0-13919 GCA_034780495.1 Parotocinclus cesarpintoi | reverse complement strand
CATGCATGTCCTTGCTAAATGTCTAGTGATGAGGAGCTGGAGAAGTAACGAGATTCCCTCGCTCATGGGTTTGTTTTCTTTTCCTTATGTGACGTCATATTTAGTGACTGCTGTCTCAGTGATGCTCTAAGTACCAGTCTGTGCCTGGGACCCCTCATGTTCGCCCAGTCGTTACAGAGAGTGGCCAAAAGCCGACTGTTTTTTTGTAGGCGGGACCTGAAAGCATTATGGAATAACTCCACAAGCACGATGATTTAACACGCTTGCACAGCTAACTGATAACTGTATTGTCATAGCTGATGTGCACAATAAAGTAAAATACCATATGTGATTCCTCAAGACATTATGATGAATGTTTGTTTAGGTTTTTAAGCTTGATCCCAACAGCATTAAACTCATTTCGCATCAAGTAATGCTGGACTCCCCCTATAAATCAGTCAAACATAACATTATAAAGAACGATTTAATACTGTTAGGTCATCCTTATACCAAGGTTTAGATCCATCGAGGCATGGACTCCACAAGACCACTAAATGTTTCCTTACACCAAGAATTTAGCAGCAAATCCTGTAAGTTGTAAAATGGGACCTAATTGAATCATACTTGGTCATTGGGCATATTCCACAGATGCTCGATCAGTCAAGGTAAAGTGATTGCGATTTAGAGGAGAATTTAGAGGCCAACTCAACATCATAAATACTATTAATACTAATAAATCATGTTCCTGTACAACAGCTTTTGCAGTGTGGCAGGGTTCATTATCCTGCTGAAAGGTGCCACTGCCAATAGGAATTCCATTTTCATTGTCAGTTGCAATACTTGGTACGAAACAATGTTTAGGTAGGTGCAACACGTCAAAGTAACATCCATATAAATGCCAAGATCCAAGGTTTCTCAGCAGAACATGTTATTCACTTCACCTATCAGTGTTTTTAATGTTCTGAATGATCAGTGTAAACAGCATGCTTGCGACAGTGACCTTTTTTAAATATCAGGAGCATGTATAAAGGGGCTGTCTCCCAAACTAGCACACCAGCAGAAGTGTGTTACCTTAACCTATTTAGTGCATAATATAGGGTGTGCAGCTGGAGTGATATTTCCAGCCCTGTTCCTAGTTTAATGGTGATGTCTCGCCACAAACACAACTATCTAACAATTTTTGGGAGATGCACATTGCTATTGTCTATGAAATATTATGTTCTTACTAAGCCCTACAATGTAACACTAATTTGTGAATTAGAATTGAAGTTTCTCTCTCAGATGTGAACTCTACTGAAGTTAATTGCATTGATGTCAAATGCCAATATTAACATTTATTGCTCTTAGTTAAGGGCAATCCATCACCCCCTCACACACAGACACACACACACACACACAGACACACACAGACACACACACACACTCACACACACACACACACACACACACACACACACACCGCACACTTTGATGTCTTGTGGGTGCCAGGTCCAGACGCAGCATGGAGCCTTTTAGTCGATTAAAATAAAAAGCCACAATGGGACCTGCCATAAATACAGTGCTGCAGAATTAGACAGTAGATCAATTGTGGAAAGTTATAAAGATGGACCCCCCCCACAACAACACATACACCCACACACAAAACCCACAATCTGTCCGCATCACACAACACACATGCTTGCAGACACACACCCACCTGCTCAAAGCCTTCTCTACGTGCCCATAATACAAATACTATTGATCCATCCTGCGGCACTTGCTCCTTGAAATGAGATTGTGGTTAATGTGTGAGAGAGTAACAAATAGTACCCACTTTTTGCAACTTTCCTTCTGGTTTTTCATTTGGCAATCTGCTATCCTGTCTTTTTTTATCATTCCTGCCATAGTACTTGGTGCCCATGTTGCTGCTTGATTCCTTTTGAAATGACTCCTCACTTGACAGGGTGACCTTCACACACTTTATTAAAGAACCATCTTTCCTACACAACATTAGACCCTTAGTTCTTAACCACAAACAAAAAACATAAAAAACTAAAACAAAAATTATATTCAGTTATTTTAAAAAATCAAAAATAATTACAAAATAAAACTAAGAATGAAAAAAAATTAAGAATGAAGGTGATTCATTAAACCGAATTGAACGGAATTAAACGGAATTGACGCTGATGTGCTCTTAAAATAAGCAGATCTAGTAACCACTTCTGGGCTACAGTAGCATGCATGCACAGACTATAAACACTGATTGAAGTCAGTGTAAGAGGATGTATGCACTGGGAAATCTAATTAATGAGAAAAAATCCAGCTCTTAACATAAGAAGTAAAGGATGGGAAGGTGGTAAAAAATATTCAGTTTTGGTTGATGACATCAATGTATGCAGGCAATGACAATGCTGCCAATACAAGGCAGAACAAACTATGAGCTTGAGGTTGCTTAATTCCTGTCAGACTTCTTGGTGTGACATGAAATTTAGCGAATAAAAACAGAAATCCTATTTAGTTAGTAATAGAGATTTGCTTTTCTTTTTAAATATAAGTTTTCTGTAATCATTTTTATGATATTTCTAGTTCATATGTAGTAAGGTAGATCCGATATTTCAGCCAATCTAATTTCTTCTCGGATACAAGCATTGAATCGCTGTCTGGCATCAATGAACAGGGTGGCATCAACAGATCAGGCACCGCAAGCAAAAACTAACAAGCTCAGAGACATAAGATCTGCTGCCTGTGCCACGCTTTTGAGGGGGAGGATGGGGAACTACAGTCAGCAGGGGGTGTGAGATTATGGGCCAATTTTGTGTGTGGAGGTTTAAAAATAGGAGAGCATCAATCCCTTCTTTGTAGCATACATAACAAAGATTCATAGCAACTGCAGCATCTTTACCGTTAGCTAATGGGTATTTTGCCATAAGCTCCAGTTATAAGCCATATAACTTACAGACTAAAGTGGACAAAATGAGTAATTAGTATAAAAATATACAATTTTATCACAGATCCCAGTTATTTAAGTATTTTCAGAAGTCCCTCGCATTCAGGGCAAATGGACAGATTTAGGGAAAGAAAGGAAAAATAATTCAAGGAGGGGAAATTGATTGAACACCCAGCTGTTTGAATGGTCAGTGATTGGTCAAGACTGTGCTGGGCCACTCTTAATGACAAAAGAGCCTTTAAAGCCTCTGACATTATTGACCAGAGCCTTGAGAGTGGGGGAGGAAATGTAGGCTGGTCTTCCATCTGCCCTCAAAGGTTTATGAGTTAGAGCGAGAGAAAGACAGAGAGGGAGAAAGGAAAAGAGAAAGTAGAGAAAGCAGTTGTAATGAACTGTCTTCATCAAGGCAGCCACTTAACAAATTCTATTTAAGAGTTTGTGTATAGTAATGACAATGAGTTTTCTCACATTAAAATTGAATACACTATATGCAATCTCTAGCCTAATTCAGTTATTGGTATGTGATTACTAAATGCATTTTGTCTGTTTGTATATTTTATATTTTTACATATACACTAGATTATTGGGTTATAGGTTTCATTAGCTCTAAACATAGCTGCATAACTTTATTAGTTTGTTTATGAAGCAGGAACGATGAAGCATTTACTGCAATCCTTTTTCCATACAGTGCTGTCATTTATTTATATCAAGGCAATCTCACAAAAGATGATGTGGCTGAGTTTCAGTGGAAATTTCAGTCAGTGTAGTAATATCTGTCAAATGTATGTCTAATAAGATATAAGTAGAGATTTAAATGTATTAATAGTGTACTTATATAAAAATAAGTCACGTCACATGAACAACTTTGTACCACTGCTCACATGTGGAAAATATTAGGTATTATAGATGCTTATAAACTGGGTGGTGAGTCATGTTTTGGCTAACTACAACATGCATTAACTGTAATGCTGGACTGACATTGCATAACTACGATGCAAACCGATTGGTTTGGTCTTTGTTATAAGCGCTTGTTTTAGGGACTGTATCAGCAAAAGAATTTGGCCTTCAGTAGCGTCATTCTTCTGAGAAGCCATTGTGAATGTCCGTATTTTATTGTCTGTGTTTTAAACCTGACCACCTTTGATTACGGTTTAATTACAAGCACATGATAATTGTTTTTCCAATTTTTGACCAGACATATTTTGGTGAGGGATGAGGGAGGTCTGTAAATTTTAAAGGACACAGATGAGCTGGTACATTAAATGGGACACTAGTCTATCGCAGAGCTGGGTACAATGCTCGAACCTGGATCACCATGGGGGTGGGGTATTGAATTGCCACATTGCTACCCAATCTCCATAATTATGTTTGTAATAATTAATAATGACATTAATCAATCTAACCCAAACATTGTGTTTATTGATTTAATTATACCATCCTATTTGTGTTTAGACTTCTCATGTGCACAGACAAGATACCATAAAATAACATTATAACATAATGATAACATAAAAGACAATTATTGTAATTCTTATTATGAAAGTTAAATGTAATTGACAATTGGATAAAATCACAAAGAAGATGCTGTGTTATCAGACCTCATAATAACAATACAAATTAAACAAGTTAATATTCATTTTTCTAAATGCTAAATACTAATACTAAAAACAATACTAATAATACAAGTGAGGAAAGTTCAGAAATCAAGATTTAAATCACAGCTTTCATGTGCCTTGTAGTTTTCCTCAATAAATAAGATTTGGTTCAGGTGATCAGCTAATCAGTAACTCATTAAGTAGAACGAGCGGTGTCTGTGCTGGAATTAATCAGATACTGAAATGGAATTGCTGCCTTGTATGTAGATATATTGATTTTAAACAAATTTGCAGTTACTCTCTTGATTTTCTTCAGAGTCATATACTGGTGTTTAACGAATTTTACATTTCTTTGTGTTTGAGTGAATTGATCTTTGACTGCTCCACAAACACACAAAGGTTGTAATCTTAAGATCTCTGCCGCTTGCTTGATGCCGCATGCTTGAGATTTGTCTCTGACTGTGAGAGCTGTGGTAACGAAGGGGATTAATAGTACCCCAATAATCTTGTGAGGACAAAGTGCGGAGGATAAGTGAGCTCATCTCGGACGTGGTGCATATCTGCAGTGGGGGTTTCATACGGGACCATTCTCTTCCACGCCCTTCTTTACACGCCTCTTCTTCCCTCAACACAAAGGACGCTTTGTTTGCATGCACACTCGGTTGCCCCGGAGATGCAAACTAAAGTGACGTCTCCAGAGGCGAGTGGTTCCCCTTTACCCTGATCACCCAATAGCTTCACCAAGTCTCCCTTGTCCTGCTCTGTCCCTGTGGAATCAGGGTGAGATGACGAGTGGCTGCGTCTTTCATTTGCAGGAGAAACAGTGCTCCCATAATCTGGTCACATACAGAAGCTCCATCGTCTCAAAGCCAATCAGAGAGCAGCAAGACTGCCTCCATTTTAAAGTTCCCACTGAGGGATACAGGAGGAGAGGAAGAAACCAGGATATCCTGCTGAAAAATGTATTAGGAATGTTTGCGTGTATTAATTGTGTTCAGCACTATTGACGTATTTGCGCCAAAATATTACGGTAAAATATCATCTAGCCCATGTATTTATATTAGGCATAAGATGACAAATAAGTTAGATATATTAAAATATTCAACACACAATATTATTATGATTTTTTTGTCCTATTTGAAAACACTGATGTCTTCTATGACTTTTTATGTATTTAAAAGCTGTGTCATGTCCTCATTGTAAATGTCAGGTCATGAGATAAGGCATAAGGCATATGTTAATAAGGCAATGTTCACTTGGACCTTATTCTTTAAAGGCAGAATAATTACATGATCACAAGCTTTGATACAAATCAAATAGTGCTATGCTAATCAGGCCATCTGCTTGCCAGCGCTTTTTTGGTGTGTGCTTGGTTAGATAGGCAATCACAGGATTTTGAGACCTTGAGCACCCTTCTCTGATTGCAGATTCACTACAGCAATACTTGGCCATGCATAGGCACTGTAGCATCTCTTCCAATAGCATAATGAGGTCATAAGTGTAAAGCCCATTTTATGGCTGAAAAAGTTTAGTATATATACCCATTTGTTTAGGGTTTAAAGGGGAAAGGCTGCCTGGTGAAGTCCAAAACAAGGGACATTCGCATTATCATGCAGGGTGGCACCTTTCATTTAAAGCACAACGTGGTGAATTGCCACAAAGATGTACATTGAGGCCAAGCAGTGGGTTCTTTTAAAGGAGACCCAGCCTTCTAGCACAGGAGACAAAGCTCCCCCTCTGTGTCCCCACAGCGCCCCAAAAGAGGTTGAGTTCCGCAGCTGTCTCCCGCTCCTCCCTCTTACCCCCTCGATCTCTAATCCCCACTGAATGACCCGTAACTCTCCCTCTCTGTCTCACACACTATCTGCCTTGCTCCCACACATTCAAAGAGTCCAACAAACATCCCCCATATCCCACCTCTAATCATTCATTTCTTCCTTTGTCAACAAAGCCATCAGCTGTTGGAATGTGGCATTCAGCTGTGCTTTACCTTTGTTCGCAAAAGATCAGCTACTGCTAATTATTTTTGGACTGACTGCCCAGTTAATGTAGCTTGTTTGTATAGGCTAATTAAAAAGACATTACCCAGATTTAATGTATAATCTACATAACTTTAGGATTGTTTTCATGTTGTCTTTTAGAACTGGACTTGAAATTGGTATAAAAATGTAGTACACCCTTGAAACCATAAAACACAGATGTTGTTCATATCAGACCAGCAGAACCTCAGTCACTTGATTATACAGTGCATTGTTATTTAGCGCAAATCCAAATATGGCGATGCCTTTTAAATTTGGATCCTTTTGTCTTAAGTTTTGGATTTTCTTTTTGAGAGACAGTTAAGAAGCATGGTTTAACAAAAAGGATTATAATATTATAATATGAAAGATTGAAGTATGGTAGTTAGTATGCTGCCGTTTTGTTGGTACAACAGTACATGATGCAGGAACCTTGCGTGGGTCCTGGCAGTGCAATAATTATATGTACTTATTTATGCTTCAATCCATTTTCTAATTTGCTTAATCCTGGTCAAGGCCACAGGAAAGCCGATGCCTAGCTGGCAGCAGGGCACTCACACTTACACACTAAGGGCACTTTGGAAACTTCAATTAACCTAACATGCATGCCTTTGGAATGTACTGTCTATAGAAATTTGTTATTTACTTTTGAAAGCAAGTACACAAGAAAGAGTAAGCAATTATTCAATACTGAGTTTCATCTTAATGGCACAAACACAAAAAACTGTATATAAAATATAATATAAAATATAAAATATAATAAATTATATTACCAACCAAGTGTCCCCAAGCCTGTATTTACAGCACTGCATTTATTTAGACTTTATGAAAAGAGCAGAACATTCAGTGCCACTGCCTTAGATTAAATTCAAAATGGTTCCCTATGTATACTGCTTACACAAATCAGGGGATATTTAATTATGGGATATTTTATTTTGAAGTATCCTCTAATTTTTGTGAGCAGTATATTATGTATGTTCACTTAAGGTATATAATACATCATATCGCTGTATTAACTAAAATATTTTTAACATTTTATCAACTGGACCACAATGCTAAACATAAGCAAGTAGCACAGGTGTCACATGTGCTGTGTATGCTAGAATTATTAGGTGTTTACATATGTTGGGGTCATGATTATGTGACCCCGCTGCTTATCCAAGTACAACTTAAGCCCAACAGAATGCCATCAGAGAGTTGTTAAAAAATACAAACTCACTGTCTCCTGCAAAGTAGTGGTCATGGGATTTAGAAATGAGAATCATGTCATGAAGTGCATTGTGTTTACATTCTATCCTTGTAGCATCTTTTAAACTATAACTCTGGTTTGTGAACAGTGTAGCAGTGCTATCAAGTTTTCAGTAAAACATTACATTTTTCATTTAGCACATTTAGATTATCATGTATTTTATTTCTTATCATTCCTAATCATACTGAATGATAACAGTTCTAGAAATTTCACCTTCTTTCTGTTGTTACGAGTAGTGTATTTGATTCAGATGTGTAAGACATGGAAAGCTGTCGACACAAAGCAAATTGAGCTAATTGTTATTTTGCTGAAGGCTAATTGCTATTTTCTTATCCAGCTTTCACCAGATTCATGTAACACAACCCCCACCCCAACCCAAAAATGTCCGGCAAATGCAGATTAGCTCTTTGAGATGAGAGCAAGTCAGCAAGTCACAGACCAAAGCAAATACAGGCAGAAAGAGATTCATCCTTCAGTTTTTTGCTCCCTATTAACTGGGTTTTTCCTGATTTTGATGTTCGACTAGAGAAGGGGTGACAATAACAAGCCACCTGTGCATCTCAGACTTTACAATCAGTGCATTCAGTCCCTTTTACCCACAGTTTCACCTCCCTCACCCACACAGGGCAGGTGCAGCCAGAGGAGAGGGCTTTTCAGAAGCGCTTTTGTTGCTAGATGCTAGCATCTTCTGCCGCTGTCTGACTTGCTCTGTGTGCTTGATGCCAACTCTCAGTGAGGAGAGGAAAGGCCAAACTCACTAGTGAAAAGACTCTTACATGAGCAATGATTTGGGAAAAAATCAGTTCTGTTCAATCCATTGTAGGGATGCTTCTCATTCTAAGTGTATTGCTGTAACTCCTGTGCCTGTCACTTCCTGCTTGGGATAAGATGATAATGCATGGGTTTTGGCAAACGTTTTGGAATGAAACTGCTCTTGACAGACAGAGTTGGTGATGTACAGAATGTACATGTACAGAGTGTCTTTCGTACAGAAGCTTTTGACTTACGTCAGCCTAAGGCAGCTTGTGTATCTTGGCAGATTTAGTCTCTAAATGCATGTGTTTTGCTCAGGTACCCTCTGGCTGATTGGTGCTAGGTAATGACTGCAGCCACACATGACCTATCAGCAAGAAAATTATGACAATTTCAATATTGTCAGATAAACAACAGTACTACTTTTTCATACACCAAGAGCAAGACAATATTTATAAATAAGATACAGCTTACATTTCATACGGACAAACTTGCTTTCTGAGCACACCGGAATCTTATGTTTTGTGAGTCACAAGGTTAATTAACTAGCAGCATATCTTAGCTACTAAAATGTGTAGTTCAAGATTGTACTGTGTCGGTTGGGTGTCTGTTACTATTTGGTTCAAATACTTATTTTCTTTTTTTTTTTTAAGTATACCAACGACTTTAAAGAAACTGCCATTCTTGCAACTGTCTTTTTGGTATATGGCTCTACAAAGTAAGACTTTAAGTTGGTTAGGCTATAAATACATGAATAAGTATGTTTATCTGACTGGCATTTCAAATGTTTGTGTAATTTGTACCTTACCTACCTGGTACCTTAATGTTAACATGGAATTAGATATGGTGGCACTGGAGATATTTGGCATATCAAGCAAAATGGTTTTGTATTCTGCTTTAAACAGCATAAACTGTAAGGTTGGTGAATACACTGATCAGCCAAAACAATCACACACAGACCAAATTACAAATGGTGTTAATTATCTCATTTCAATAGCACATGATGAGAAAAGTCAGTTCTCATAATGGTCATGTTGTATGTGGGAGAAATGTTGAAGAGTAAAGACTTCATTAACATTAGCTACATTAAAAAATCTTTACGATGTCTGGGACAGAGATTCTCCTAAACAACAAGGTTTGTAGAGTCCTCCAATTTAGCAGTGCTAAATACCTAATGCCCTTGGTCCATGGAGTAACAAACCATTTCAGTGCTGGTTTCGAAGGCACACTGGCCCTGTTTACACTTGGTCATTTTATGTGTATTGAGTAGGAGGAGTGTACCAGATAGACTAAGCGACATAAACATTCATCTGTAAATGCACCCCAAGATACAATGATATCCTAATTGAATGTGATTACTTAAACCACTTCAGCAGGAGGATTTAGATGTATTGTTACCACATAAAGAAGTGTTAAGGCATTCAACGCTACAAAAATACATCTGACTGCCATTACTTGCCCAATATTTAAGAACACAGCACACATCATTTATAACCTCCTTCTCACATTTCTGGCGAAACAATAATGCAGAACTTACAGAGCTTGTGAAACTTTTTAATTTTATAAACACTTTGAAATATGAAAATACCACATAAATACCACTGCCCACAATAAACCAATACCATCAACTTCCACCAGTTTGCTCTCTCTGTAAAACGTCGTTGCACTTGTTTGGTGTCATTGCTCTATTATTAATAATGGTAACCATATGTCTACCTCTAACATTATTTTTAAAGAACGTTAATGTATTTTTGATGCAGCAATACAAAAATTGTAAACAACACAGAAAGTGGGTGGTACAGTCTTATGAGCTGAATTACATATGCAATCATATCGGGGTGACTGGAGACATATTTGGCTAGTAAGTACAGAGTTATAATTAATGGGGTTAAAATGTTATCCGTATCCAATCCAGATACAATATCCATTAAAAATTACATGATCTTGTATCATCTGGTCCGAATGGTCAGAGAAACTACTGTGGTACAAATTGCAGAACTAGTTGCTTTTGGTTACAGGAAAAATGTTACAGAACACATGTATGTGCTGAGGATATAGCTGCCTAATTGTAGACCTGTCAGAGTGTTCGCCAAGGCAATTCCTCTCCATCATTAACAGCGTCTATAATGGGCATGACAGTTTCAGAACTGGACCATGAGCAATATTAGCATGTCATCTATTTCAATGAGTATTTCATTTTGATTATGTGGATAGTTGGGAACAAATACACTGTTTACCTGCAGAAATGACAGAGGGTAGAGTGAGTGTGATGCTCGGGCAATGTTCTCCTGGAAAAGCCTGCTTTCATATACAGTATCTTACATAAGTGAGTATACCCCTCACATTTTTGTAACTATTTTAGTATATTTTTTATGGGACAGCACTGAGATGATACTTTAATACAACTTAAAGCAGTCAGTCTACAGCTTGTATAACAATGTCAAATTGCTGTGCCCTTAAAATAACTCAAAACACAGCCATTAATGTCTGAACTACTGGCAACAAAAGTAAGCAGACCAGTTGAAATGGCCAAACTGTGCACAAAGTGTTAATGTTTTGTGTGGCCAACATTATTTTCCAGCACTGCTTTAACTCTCTTGGGCATGGCGCTCACTAGAGCTACGCCCAATGTGAATCCTCATCCACTCCTTTATGATGGAATTATGGAGCTGGTGAATGGTAGAGAGCTTGCGCTCCTCTACCTTCCATTTCAGAATGCCCCACAGATGCTCAATAGGGTTTAGGTCTGGAGGCATGCTTTACATTTACCCTCAGTTTTTTTTAACAAGGCAGTGGTCGTCTTGGAGGTGTGTTTGGGGACATGTTGGGATATTGCCCTTTGGCCCAGTTTCTGAAGGGAAGGGATCATGCTCTGCTTCAGTATGTTGCAGTGCATGCTGGCATTCATGATTCCCTCAATGAACTGTAGCTCTTCACAGCTGGCAGCACTTGTCATTGTATTCCTCACCTGGTTGCTGCCAAATACGCTTGACACTATCTGAACCAAATAAGTTTATCTTGGTCTCATCAGACCACAGAAGATGTTTCTGGCAATCATGTCCTTAGGCGGCTTGTCTTCAGTAAACTATTTTCAGACTGTCTTGTGCATCATCTTTAGAAAATGCTTCATTCTGGGACAGCAGCCATGTAGACCTAGTTTCATACAGTGTGCAGTGCATGGTCTGAGCACCGACAGGCTGACCCCCCACCTGTTTCCTATTTAACCTCTGCAGCAATGCTGGCAGCACTTCTATGTCTATTTCCAAAGGCCAACCTCTGGATATGATGCTGAGCACGTGAACTCAATCTCTTTGGCTGAAGACCATGACGAGGTCTGTTCTGAGTGGAACCTGTCCTATTGAACTGCTGTATGGTCTTGGCCACTGTGCTGCAGCTCACTTCCAGGGTCTTTCAGTCAGTCTCCTTAAAGTTTGTAATATCTTTATGTAGAGCAACAATTATTTTTTTTCGGGTCCTCAGAGTTATTTGCCATGAGGTGCCATGCTGAACTTCCAGTGACCAATAGGAGTGTGAGAGTGATAACACCAAATAACACATTGTAACACTAACAAGTCACATGATAACTGAGAGGAAAAAATGGCTGATTGGGCACAATTTGGCCATTTTCACTTAGAAGTGTACTCACTTTTGTGGCCAGCGGTTTATACATTAATGGCTGTGTGTTTAATTATTTTGAGGGCACAGAAAATGTGCACTGTTATACAAGCTGTAGACTGACTCCTTTATATTGTATCAAAGTATCATATCTTCAGTGTTGTCCCATGAAAATATATAATAAAATAGTTACAAAAATGTGATTGTAATCTGATTAGTGTACTCACTCTTGTGAAATAGTGTAGATGATCATTTGAAATGCAACACCTACCCAGACACCATTACGGACAGACTGGTAATAATTCCAACATGTTTTTTTGCCGATGGTGACAATAAGGCACATAGTTAAGAGATAATATAAATGAAGAAATATGTAAGAAAAATGAAACATGCCAAATGTTGAAATGACAGAGCAGTAGCGTGTCTACCCCAACAACAGCATTCTATGTTTTTGATAATGTTTGGTGCACTTTAAATGTACCAAAATGCATGCTGTATGTTGTGGGTTAAAATATAAAGTAAAGGACACTATAGCAGACCATGGGAGCGGCTCTTAGACTAGGCTTTCTGGCCTCACTTGGCCGCACAACTCTATTGCCTCACTAAAATTCCAGCTGTACAAAATAAGGACCAGATTGTGTGCATATGATGTAAAACAGCAAGCATTCTCCAGTCACCATGGATCAGGTCAGTAACAAGGGAAAGCTGAGATGATGAATGCAGATTTAACTAAGGCTCAAAATGCACGCTTGTTTTAATCACATATACAAATAAGAATACATGATCACTAAATTTTTAGCTAGTTTTGGGCTTGTCCAGGAACAAAAGGCAGAGTTGGAACATGTGGAGAAGAATGGATTGTTAATGGAAACCTGCTTTAGAGGTACTGCAAAGATGTGATTAAGCCAGAGTTTTGTGTTAGTTCTCTCCTGCCTCTTTCTACCAGTCCCATGCGCATGACTCACTGCAAGACGTTGTCTGTAATGAAGAAAGAAATCAAAACCCTGGACTTGGATCATAGAAAGGAAGAAGAGTGGTCCAGTGTGTAAACATTGTTAAGGCAACGCACTTTGTGCCATTGAATCTTGCTGTCCACAGGCGGGTGGTGTTTAGACAACTTTGACAGACTGTGGTTGAGATGGGACAGGTGTTTGTTGGGCTCTTGAGTGGAACCCAACACCACCATAGGGAGATGCAATCAACAAGCCAAAGACAGGAAGGGGAAAGCATTGAGATACGAGAGAAAGGCCTGTAATCTCACCCTACATGCCTTTAACTAAACTGATCCAAACATGCACATTGGCAATTTATACAACTGTAATACTTCAATTCCAATTCCTATTAAAGTGCAAAAAACACATCCCATTTCTTTGAAAGAAGGTATCATCACGTTTTATGTTAGCAGTGCTGACAGTATGGCTGTTTTTAGAAGCAGTTAGCAACTGCATACTTTTTCCTAGTCTTAAAATGGTTCTATCATAAGGCACAATGTTGGCATTCCTAGTTAAAGCCCTAATTACACACTAGGATAATGTAGGCTAAGGGCCAGTTGTTCATAGCAAGAATGCTTTCAGACACTTTACATGTACCTTTTTAATGTAATGTGGCTTTACACTACTTAATCTGAAAAATCCTTTGATCTTTATAGCTCCTCCCTCTGCTAACGTACAGTAAAGGTTTATATCATTGAAATATCTCAGTAATGAATACTTAGGCATCTTTCACCTTTGCAACACATCAGCACTGAGGGTAAAATTAAAAATCCGCTGATGCACTGTTTCACT
>JAUZSV010112123.1:0-13920 GCA_034780495.1 Parotocinclus cesarpintoi | reverse complement strand
TACATACATTTACATTTATGTAATTTAGCAGACATTCTTATCCAGAGCAACTTACAACTCATACAATCTGACAATCCAAGCAATTGTGGGTTAAGGACCTTGCTCAGGGATCCAGCTGTGGCAGAGGTGGGATTCGAACCCTGGACCTTCTGGTCCATAGTCCAGAGTCCAGTCACAAAAGTTAAAGATTATTCAAAATGTACTAACACGTAAAGCTTATTATTGTTATCTACCTAGTTAATGCTAATGATATATATGACTTGTTGCTAGTTTTATATTGTTATTGCTAGTTTATTAGCACTAGCAAGATGTATCTTTCTGTGTCCTTCCTTTTTAACAATATTATATAATATTCTGTATTTTATTTCTGTTTTACTATATCCAGTATACATTTATCAGTTTGGAACTGTAAGGACTAGCATGTGTATATTCCACTTTGGAACTGAAAAAACACTTATTATATCCAGTACGGGAGCCAAGGTATTACTGACACAGTCAATTTGATTCACACAGTTATCTTAGAAATCTTTTAATTAATATGGCTGGATTTTATCTTCTCATAGTTTAGAATGACCTGTAAAATGTGTACTTCTAAAGTTCATCTGCCTCTGTCCAAAGATGTGGAGAGTTTCAAAATCAATTAGGATTAAAATTAATGAAAGCCAACAACTATAGCACCGATGGACAGTGAAAAATGTCAGTGGCAAAAATTTATTAAGTAGAACCATTTGTGCCAGTTTTTCATTAACAATCTCAAGCAAACCATTCTGCTGAAGTAGTAATAGGTATTGAAATGAGTCTGACATAAAGGAAGATTATCTTTTCATATAGGGATTCCTAAACACATGGATTGAGTACAGCAATGCAGAATCAGTAAAACACAGTCTAGCTGGACTCAAATGAAAAGCAGAATAATTAATTTAACACTCAGGGTGTTTATTTAACATCGGATTTTTGCCATTTGTATACTCCTTGTGGCACATGGGGTAGTATAATTAAAACTAAAGCATTATTATGAAACACAGTGGGCCTTTTTAGGCTTCTTGAATATAAAATATTATTGGGGCTGGGAAAATGCAATGGAGCATATATAACAGAAGACATATAAAAGTTCCTGCACATATGACTCTAAATAGTACTCTACAGTACTATTAAGCTGTTCAAATGTGGAATGTTATTATGATGGCTGCACTGAATTTACTGTACAAACCTAATTATTACTGAAAGCACTAACATATTAAATCTTATGCTCCACGGCTGGCCAGACACACTGCTCATAACAGCACATTGCACAGTTTAAGGGACAATATCAATTAGGTAGAATGAACTAGCATTAGATTAAAATACTGTACATTCTAAAACCTTTACAATTTGCCTTATATGGAACAAATGTTTTATTGTCTGATAGCAGTACCAGTTTACCACTTGTACCAATTGCAGAAACTTACTAAGCCAGTGTGACTTGGTTTTATGTTTTTGCTAAATAATGAAAGATTATGTAATTGGTATCACTGATCCAGTGCTTGGCCTGAGAAGGAAGTGGTGATTTTAAGACGAGAATAAAATGTGTTTAGTTTGTAAACAACCCATATTTTAGTGTGATTTATTCATAAAACAAAAAAAAAACACCAATGCTTGTAGGCCAGATTTCTGTGGACAGATAGGGCAGCACAGTGGCACGTGGCACAGTTGCCTCACAGATTCGAGATCCCTGGTTCAGTACCAACCTTGGAATCCACCTGTGTGGGGTTGGCATGTTCTCCCTGTGTCCATGTGGGTTTTCTCTCACATTCCAAAGACATGCATTAGGTTGATTGGTGGCATTAAATTGGCTCATGACTTAGAGTTTTGTTATAACCTTGTGTCTGTTGTGAATATAGTCATTGAAGCTAATACCAATGCTATGTTTTAGTTAAGTAGATTTAGATTAAATTAGGGTGACAGTGGCTGGCTGTCAATGTCAGGACATGCAATATCTGGCATGACAACAAATCTCCTTCTACTCAGCACCTGGAAGTTGTCCGGGCATATATAGGGGTGTGTGATGGTGCCACCTGTGCATGAATGGTGGACAAGAAATCTGTGGGAGCTGCTTTTGCTTTTGTCGGTGAATCAAATGATCCTCTCTATTGGGGGTCTGTCTGGTCTGTTCGCAGCCTGTTCACCATTTGTGCAAAATGGAACCAGTGGTCCATCCCGCTTTTCTCTGTTTTCGAGTGTATTGTAGAGGCATGTCTAGAAGTCAACAATCTCTCACCAAGAGGTACACTACTCAAAACTTGCCTCAGAGAGACTTTCGATATTGCAGTGGGAGAAAGACTTGTGTTATGCTCTCTCGTGGCAAGACCCAGTATCTAATCAGACCACATCTGTAATCATTTACATGATGCCTGAGACGTAACTGCTTGATGAGCTTTTCAGCAATCCAACATATTTATCTGGGTGCATTTTTGACAGTGAGTATATATGGTCAGTGAAAGTTCTTTGGTGGTCTTTTGCAATTTACAACAAGGCAAAGTAATATCGAGAAATGCTGAGTATCACATGCATTACATTGTCAAATGATTGTCCATACACTTCCATCCAAAACCATCTGTTTCCACTATAACAGCCTTCAGTCTTCTGGGAAAACTTTCCAATTGATTTACAACATGACAGCCCTGTTGCAAACTGGTGTTAAGCAAGAGCTGGCTCACAATTGACATTGCAATTCATCTCAGAATCACCTGATTGAGTTATGGCCAGTCATATACATGTCTTAATGGACATTGTTTAAGGTGGACAGGGCAGAAAATTATAAACTAAGGAAGAAGGGACATATGGAAGTGTCATATTGATAATTAGTGGTGTGTTTACTGTGTTCTTGCAGAGATTCGGGGATTGCATGCCTTAATTCTACATACTTTTTAGATAAACAGCACATATCAACAAAATGTACCTAAATGATGTCCTGCTAGAAAAGCCAGTAGCATAAATATACTTACGTGTTTGTCTATATATTTGCTTTTACAAAGTCTGTACTTACATACTGTTGACCTGTGTTATATATCTGAGATATAAAATGCTTTACACAGTGTAATGTACTGGAATGATTATATGTTGGAGCAAGTCAGCTGGAAAACCTATAGAATAAGAAACCTAAATCTATTCACATGGTAGTGCACTTTCTGGTTTTCAGCATTTTGTTATTAGCTAGCAAAACTAAAGAAAGGAGTATAATACACACATGAATTCCAGCAATATGTGTTTTTCCCAACAATTAGATTAGAAGAAATTGAATTACTGGTACAAGATTGGCTAATTGAATAATTGCATAAATGAGCAAGTGTAAATTATTCATTTGTTTATTTTCTTAATCCCATTAAGAGTAGCAGCAACGATAATTTTGCCCTCTGTGTAATGTACGATCAATAATCGCAAAATAGGCCAAATATACAATAATTTGACCATTCTGTGAATGTGTGGTTGTAACCGATTGTAATCAGCCTTTCGCAACTGTCTGTCTGAGTTTTTTTGTGAACCCTGAAGGAACCTGTTTACGGAAACATCCAGCCAATTGTGCTTTTCTAAAAGAATAGTCCAATAGTCAACTGCCCCCAGCCCATAAGTGAGGAAAAGAAAAAACATGAAGAAGAAGCAGAGCCGTTCTGGAAGAAGAAGCACTGAAAATTTTGGATATGATGGGTGTACGATAATTGTCATCAAAATACGATAATTTTATGTCTCTGGTACAATAATTGTACATTTCTCACATGGCAACACTGAGTTAGCAGGGAACCAGTTACTAAAAACGAACCCTAAACAGGGTGCCAATCCATCACATGGCACAGTATATACATCCATTTAATCTTAATGGGACACTATAGATACAAGGGGAAAGCAGAACTTTCATAGGAAACCCATGTAGATATTTGAAGATTGTGCAACCCCACACAGTCTGAGCCACAGTCAAACCAGGGTTCTCTTGTTTGTGAGAAGGGGCTACTGTTGAAATCAGTGCTCATGTGCTTTCTCCAGGATGGTAATAGAGTGAACAATACATGAGAAAGCTGGGAGGAGCCATTGATGATATTGTGCCCTTTATAGACTTGCTCTGCAGACACTCAGAAGGCATGGTAGCACAATTGCTTAAAGATCCTATGTGTCCCATAGGATTTACTCCTGGTTTCTCATGCTTCCTCCCATACTCCCAAAGACATGTGTTAGGTTAATTTGCTCTAAATTGCCCCCAGTGAGTGTGTCTGACGATTATTGGCATAACCTTGCACCTGTCATGAATAGCCATTGATTCTGATGTGTAAATAAACAAACAAACAGACCATAGGTCCTCAGTGGCAGGATTCCAGTTCTCTGCTCGGCAATTATCATCATTATCATGCCATGGAGCAATTATCAAACCACTTCTTGATGCAGTTAGTGATGCAAATCTCAGAATCTTGCAATGATAGAAACTTACGATAGAAACTTAAGATAGAGTATCTGAGGAGGAAAAATGTTTTTCTCCACAAAGTCTCCTCAGGGTGGTTGTGTTTAAAGGTCTAAGAGAACATAAGCAGAATAAATGTGTAGGTTCATGCGTGTCCAGAGTGGCCTGAGTGTCAAACTCTTAATTTGGTATGTTGGAACTGGTGTTGAAGATCAAAGACAGCATCCTCAGGCCATATTTTTAGGATCCTAACTGTGGGCTTCACTCATCTGATGAGCAGTGTGTACTGTCGTTGTAATGAACGTATAATGTAATGTCACACTACGTTACACTTAGGCATGGCAGCACCATATTGTGAGGAATATCAGCTTTATTTATTAGCCACATGCTTATTGGAGCTTGTGGAGTGTTAGCAGAGTTACAATAAAGAAAGCAAAAAAAAGACATTGTAATAAATGTAACTCTAGTAAACGGAATAATTTTTAGAAAAAAATTACTTGCCAAACCATATAAGTTACCTACCAAAAAATGGAGAAAAGCTCCAACTGATAACACTTAAACTATATATGAATATATACAGGTATGTACAATTTAACATCCATTCAAACAGCATCAGTTCGCATTAACGGCAGAGGACTTAAGAATTACTATAGAAAATAAAACCTGCCATGTATGTGCATGTATCTTACTCACATCTGAATGACAGAGAACAGGTACAAATAAATCCCTGCACCACCTGCTGACAGAAAAAAGAATCACAGCCAAGGCAGAAAATAACGTGGTAACATTAAACGTTCAATGGCATTTTAGTTTTCGTTAAGTGTTTCAAGTTTTATAAAAGATACAAATATATGAAATGCTGCATTGTACAGTACATTAATGTACTAAATAGTGTCATGTTGTATTTTAATTTTGTGCAAAGTAACAAAACATCTATATGACTATAGTAATATCTGGTGAACATCCATTTCAGTCAATGTCCTCTTTTACAAAATGTAATGCAGTGTACGCATTGCTAAAGGTACCTCAATAATCCATTGGCAGGATACAATAAACTTGACTTGCTGACTGACCCAAGTTACCACTGAAATCTTTATTTTATAATCCCCCAAGTATCAGTGCTTATCAGTTATTAAGCAAATAAATAACAAAACCAGTAGAGTCGGTGTCAGTACACAGTGTCAGTACACATCTCATGTGTAGTTTTTTCTTCCTGACAGAAATGTAAGACAAGTTAGGGAATGGAATTTGGTATTTATGATGATATTATCTGTCTGTTTGGATTCATGAGCTGTTTGGTTTTATTGTTCCTTGTGTAGTCTGACTCACACTTGACAGCATGTTGAAGTCAGAGTAGATGTTAACAGCTTTGTTCAAAATGTCATGTTTTCATCTTTACATGGCAGAGCCATGGCATTATTCCACAGTCTTTTGTAGTTGCTAGAGTTTTCTTGTCGTCCCCGTATCCACAAGGGTTTTCTCTGGGCTCTCTGGTTTCCTTTAACATTTCAAAGACATGCTTTGGGTTGATTAGACAGTCTAAATTGGCCAATAAAATAAGAAATAAAAAAACATTCAAAACAAAGAGGGTCTTCAGTCTGGATAAGGCTTTATTTGCCTTTATTTTAATTGCTAGTCAATTAACATGCATTTTACAACCTAAACTAACTTAAAACTATGCTAGCTGGTTACATTTGAACACCTAAACAGATTGAGCATATCAATATCCCTTTTCCGTTCAAAACAAGCACTTTGCGTTGGTACTGAGTATACTGTCGATAAAAGTAAACAAATTCACTGAAATATAAATGGAGAGAATACACTTTAATTAAAGCAGACTGTCAAATGTAAAGTTTTTTCGTCTCACCACCATGACACAAGCCATCCTGTGCTTTTTGCTTCTTTAATCTGTCTGCTTCCTATAGCAAAAACATATTCCATTTGTGAGTTTATTAGTTAGAGTTTAGTATATGCCAGTCTGGTTTGTAGGTTTCAGTTGCCTTCTGAAGCTGCTTTCATTCACTGGACGTAATTTTTTACATTTTCAGGTTCAGGAATCAAATTTTTTATTTCTTAATGATTATAATGTGCTGAACTTGACAGGAAAATTGTCATTTGGTTGTAGTTTCCATGCTTTAAGTCATTCAATTGTACGAAATCCCAAGTAACTGGCTTCTCGGCTCCTTTTTAGTCTTAAATTAAATCTTAAATCTTATATCTTTTTTTTGTATTTAAGATTATTTCTGGTAAATTTCAGAGAGTCATTAACCCTGCTGTCTTTTTTCCATAGTAGCAAATTCCTGAAGAAATTGCTCACCATGCTTGTCACTGACTACTCCACGGTTTGGTACAAAGAAGTCTAGTTGAAAGTGTAAGAAATTACATTTTAAGGACATGTTACAGCCAAGTTCTTTACATACCTGAAGAAGATTTTCCACCAGTTATTCATAGTTACTCTAGTGTTTCTCTACTCTACTCTGGTGTTTCCAAGGAAATTTGGTACCACTAACTGAAATGTTGCCCATGCAGCCTTTTCCTTTCCATGCAGCAAATGGTGAAACTCTTTATCAAACAGAAGCATGTGAATTTAAGAACCAATGAAGACTCCTTCCTTTAACTTTGCTTCACTCAACTTTGGAAATTTACAAAGGATATACTAGAATGCTTCAGCATTTTTGCCCATTGCCTTCACAAAGTTCTTGATAAGACCCAAGTTGATATGCAATGGTGGTAGCAGAACCTAATTTGGTCCTGAAAAAGAATATTTAAAAAAAATGGTCCCCAGCTGCAGTAAATGTCTAAGTGGCCATTCTTTTTTCTTGTAGTGATCTTCTCTTGCTCGATTAACACAGGACAGAGCAATCCTTTGTGTATGCATCCTGGAAACTAAGAATGAGGACAACCACATTTAAGTCCTCACAGAGGTGCCACTGATGTTGGTCATAGTTTGTGACTCAAAAGTGACTTCACCACAGATATAACAGAAATTATCTGCTTTATCAATGCAGATCCAGGGCATCACTAAATAGCTGAATGTCGATATAAGTCAAACAGTAAAAATGCTGGCTGGATGAATAATAGAGGGGGAATGTTAGATGTACATAGAGTTGTGCGATGCAGGTTTAATTAGGATTGCATCATCTAGATTTCATTGGTCATTCAGAGATGACACAATACTGATGATGCAATCTTTGCCTAGAGTTGTAACAAAGGCTGTGAGAAATATATACGCACCCCTGTATCAAAGAAATTATAGATAATTTCAAAATGTAAACATCATTTTCGTTTTCAGCACCTCAAAATTAGTTGGGTTCAACTCTTTCCATGCTGTGCAGTCTGGTTTCTTTTCACTTAGAGTTTGGGTTGCACTTCACACTGGCCCTGCCGCCCATCAACCAGGGATAAATGTTATATTAACCCAGCAGAACCATAATCTGGTTGTTAAAGGTAAGTTTTCTAAACCATTTATATATTTAAGAGAGAATAAACAGAGGGACACAGGGTGTTCTTCAATAGCACATTTGTGGATATTCATAATATTGGCATTTTTAATATGGTTTATGGTATCAACAAGATATAAGGCCAATTGTAGTATTTTGTTGAGAAATAAAATTGTTGATAATCAAGTTGATAGATGTTAGCTACAGTACTGTGCAAAAGGCTACAATGCAACCAATGGATTTGTTGTTTTAGCAACTGCATGATGATCACATATAATTGTTAGTCATTCTCGTTATCAGAATACAACCAACAAACACAGGAAATTTGTATGCAGCATTAAAAAAATAAAAAACATCTGAAAATACAGCTTCTCTTGGCTACATCGGCAAGTATTTACTGTGTCTTACAGGGTTGCAAAGTTGACCCTTCTGACCCTACAGTATGAAGAAGCTTGATCAGAAATTAACTTTTATGGGAAACAATTACTTTATAGTCATTTTTTTTTGTTTTGAGTACACCCTGTATTTTGTGTATTTTGTGTATTTTATGTTCGTATTTTTATAACGAAACTGAAAAATTATTATATATGATCATTCTACCATTGATAAAATAACAAATCTAATGGTGGCCTAAGACTTTTGCACACTACATACTATATTTTGTTTATTGTTTATTAAATGACCTGCTCAATGACACCCTAATGTGTGGCTGCCATACAGGGAACAGTATAGTACCACATCAAATAAAACAGGTAAAATCATACTAATAGCTATGATATATGTATTTATATCTTTTTAAAGTTGTATAGACTCTATAAAACGAACAAAGTTTTTGTAGAGCGTTGGACATCTTGAATGTACATTTTTTCTGTGTTATACAAAACAATAGCTGCCATTAGTAACAAATTCTTCACTCTAAAGCTCTGTGACAACAGGGCAATGCCAACAAATGAAAAAGAATGAGGTCAAATGAGACTAAAATTCACCCCATGAAGTGCCATAACTCAAAATTCACAAACTGTAAAACATTCTTCTGGAGTTTGTCCAGTTTGTGTGCGCATGTTTGTATGTTTGTTCAGAGTTTGGCTTTGGCAAGCACCAACAGTGACACCTACAGATATGAAATGGGTCTGCCATCCAAATGCATTAATCCTTCACTTTAATGACCTTGTCTTTATTACCGATTGCTTCCAAATAAAAGCTGATTTATCGATCGGCTTGATAAAAAACAAGTCCTTAGTAAACATTTGTACTGTTTAGAATGCTTTGTCTATACAGCACCTGTAAAACTAAGAACTGCTTTGAAACATGATCAAGGTCTTAATGGATTAGGAATATAATTTACCACAGACTATCACAATAAATACTGAAAGAGTACAGTCCATATAGACATGTTGTCAGACAATACAACCTTTATTAAATAGTTTAGGTTGCTTATCTTATTACCAGTATTACTGTGTTACTAAATCTGCACTCTAAGAAAAGTGCAACCATATAACATCAAATAGCATCATCTTTTCCCATCAGGAATGAAAAGAGAAAACACAAACAGTAATTGCATTACGAATGCACTCTTACACACTGTATACAGTCTTGCATGTCACTTCTCCTCAGATCACCACGCTTGCTGATATGTGGATGAAAATGGAAGGAGATAAATGAAACAAATGGCAGTCCATTTTAACTCAGCCATTCTACTGGATTTAAGCCGATATACCCATCCAAACCTAAAGCGCTGAGACTGAACATTTTCTTGGGTCGTGTGTTATAAATATTACTTTGAGACAGGCCTAAAAGTTAGCTCAAGTAAGGAAAATGAGCAGTGTTTGTTTTGGGCTCTCAAGGGCAAAGCCTATAATGCTGGCTTGCGGTTTAGGCAGAAGGGAGTCTGCACTAGATTTTATTAGGACGCGAGCACCATTTGTTACTACCTGCTGAAAAATGAATACCTCCTCTCGGGGAGCTTAATACCAGTAGTGGACACAAAGTAAGCATTTTTCCTCGGAGAATGGTTTTGCTTTGAGAAACTTTGACATGAATTAAATGAATAGGTTATGAATCTCTGGTAACAAAAAATGAAGCCAATAATATAATTAATTTTATGAATAATATACACATTATAAGACTCATTGTTAAATCTGTCATATAGCATACTGTATGCTAGCATCACAGCATGAACCAATGAAGCAAAGTTTATTCATATTTGAAGTGATGCAAGACTGCAGAAGAATAGGACATTGCAAGTCTGATAGCACTATTAGATTAGATATACTATTGTTTTACCATTGTTTTAATGGTAATAAAATATATCATATAATGTACCACTGCTAAAACAGCAAATTGAATGGTGGACTAAAACTTTTGCACAGTACTGTATGTCACAATGCATCTTATTTGCTGAACTGATTGAGGGTTTGTTGAGGACTGCCTCAAGATTGCCAAGCAAACACTGTGGGCCATAGGTCTGGGTTAGGAGAAGGTTTAGGGTTAGATTTCCAGTACAGTTCCCAGGCAAGCATGTGTGAAATCATCGTGTTCTCCCCATGTCTGCATGGTATTCCTCTGGGTACTCACATACCCTGGTTTGGATACAGTGTTTAAGCACAGTGACGATTATTAGCTAATTGTGAAGATACTGTGCTTTCTACAGAAATACGGTGTCTCTGTGCATTCAAAATGCCATCAATAAAATCCACCTGTGTTCGCTGTCCATAACATACATGCCATACCCATACCACCACCATGAGCCACTCGATACACAACGTTGACATTGCCCTGAACAAACTTTATCCGGATTCATTCATAAAGAGAAAACTTCTCCAACATACCATTCACAATCAAACGTGAGTATTTGCCGCTCAATTCAGTTCCAACGACAAACTGCAGTCAAGTGGAGACCCCGATGAAGACACCTGGGCTGGTGTGGTTACATGTGGCCTGTAGTTGAAGCCAGTTGGAGGTGCTGTCAAATTCTTTAAAAGGCCTGTGGAGACAACTTATGGCAGATAAATGAAAATTCAATTCATGGGCGGCAGTTCTGGTGGACATTCCTGCAGTCAGAATGCCAATTGCACGTTCCCTCAAAAGCAGCTGTGTGCTAAAACTTTTTCAGTTTCATTTTATTGTGGCCAGGCTAAGGTACACCTGTGCAACAATCATGCTGTCCAGTCAGCATGTTGATATGCCACACCTCTGAGGTGGATGGATTATCCCGGTAAAGTATAAAAGCTCACTAACAAAGATTAAAAGAAGATAGACAAATTTCTTAACAATATTTGAGAGAAAAGGCCTATTATGTACATATAAAATGTCTTAGATCTTTGAGTTAAACTTCTAAAAAAAAAAAAAAAAAAAAAAAAAGGGAGCAACAACAAAAGTGTTGCATTTGTAGTTTTGTTCAGTTATAGATGCATTTGGCACGGTACTCAA
This sequence comes from Parotocinclus cesarpintoi, assembly GCA_034780495.1. NCBI lineage: Eukaryota > Metazoa > Chordata > Actinopteri > Siluriformes > Loricariidae > Parotocinclus > Parotocinclus cesarpintoi. The sequence goes on along the minus strand of JAUZSV010112123.1, from coordinate 2,625 downwards.
TTGTACTCGATGGTAGCCTTTGTGACTATACCCACTTTAACAGCCCATTAACCAAATTCTTTAATGGAAATTAATTACACTGCTCACAAAAATTAGGGGATATTTCATTAGGTGGTATTTAATTTTGATACATCTTAATTATTCTGAGCAGTATATTTGGTGGTGGACTCATAACCATTAACCTTTAGTTGCTTATTAGTTACATGGGCTCCTCTGTGACCTTGCAGGTTATTACATGCCTTGCATTTAGACTATCTTTATTAGTCAGCCAGTCCTTAGGAGTAACCATGGTCTTAAATTTACTTAGGTTGTACACAATAAGCCTAGCTGTGGATTGGTGGAGTCGAGACTAGATGTGGATTGAACCCTTAAGAACACTTACCTGAGGCTCAAAGAAATCTCCTCCTCTCTCCTGTTTATGCCACTATATAACTCCACAAACATGCAAGGGAGATCAGACACAGAGAGATACCTATTCTTCAAAAACAACAGGATGTCCACTCAGACCTGACTGTCATCCCGTTGATTGAATACACCTAGACTCCAAAGTCACCTTCAAATGAACTGTACACATTTCTGCCACACAATACTAGGCTATTTTTAGAAATAATAAATTACCATGTGTATTTTGTTATATTTTGTTTCATTTGTTAATTGGGTTCCCATTGAGTATGTTTAAGAATAATATGTTGTTCTAAAAAAGGGGATCTGCACATAAGTATGGAACTGCATAACACGGTGTGTTGTGATAGAGCCACATCATAACACACCGTGGCTGTTCCAGCTCCATTATATGTTAATGTAAAAGTGATTGATGTTTTGACTCAGCAGCACTCCAGTAACACCCTGAATCTCGTCTTGAGATAATTGTTGCTCTTGTCGTAGCTCAGCACTGAGCTCTGGCAGCAAGGGGAAAGTCTGTGGCTGTAAGCATAAATTGAGGGCACTTGTCTGCTTTAAATTGGGGCCGGGAGATGGCATTTTACTTGAGAACGCACTGCAGGTGGCGAGATAGAGAGCCCCTCACCTCATGCTCAAGCTATACTAAGAGCATGAAACTGGGGGGAATGAGAAAGTAGCCATAAGGGAACGGTTTGCAGGCCGACTCCTTTTTCACACATTATCACTTTCACAGCTTCTCAAAAAACACAGACAAATGGTTTTTGATGCTTTTAGCTTTATGTTAAGGGAAATAACGGTTGAAAATGGCCCCCATGATATGAAGAAATATTGTGTGTAGTACCATGTCATTATGAATTGAACACCAAAAAGGCTTTAGAGTGCTTTTCATTCAATATTCACATTTCTTTATTTATTTAGGAAGCCATTCTGCAGCATGGACCCTCTCATTGTGTGGCATTAGTGCAGTTAAACAGACTCATCCTAATTTAATGAGGGGAATAATGAACCTTTGTGAAATGGATCTAAAGACTCGTTTAGGGCTGCTGGGATGCTGCAGGGTGAATTTGTTCTTTTAAACCTGAAATTGACTCGAACACAGTCTTAATTTATGAATTAAACCGTTAGGGAGCATCTCACCAAGCAAAGTTTAGCAATTGTAATTAATCCTAGAGATCTCCTATGCAGAAACAAAAATAACACTAACAAAATGAAAAATGAACATCAAATCTGCTGCAGATCACTTGAATTTGTCTTCAGGTTGTGTAGCTGATTATTTTTCCATGTATAAAAATGTCAACTGAAAGAACATGACGACAGAATATGTTTGTCAATCTTTTCCAAGCATAATAGCGTTATTAGGCCAATAAACAAACCCTAATTACAGGTATGCACCTTTTAATGACCACATTGAGTTACGTGAAAAAGTACATTGTCGGTTTGCCTGGACATTAAAATAGTCACAATACCTTTTTTCTACTATAATGTACTGTAAATATAAAGTGTATAAAGTCAACAGCTAACTGTTTATGACCACAACAAAGACAGACTTTTGTTCCTGTTATAATTTATTGCAATTGTTACGACTTTGGTCATAAAAGTGAACAGACGTTGGTCGGATGGTCGTTAAAAGGTGCTTACCTATACTCAAAATGGATGAACCATTCAGAGATCAGCTGCTCTGCCTTCCACATTTGAGAGTGGAACAACTCTGGTCATGTTCAAGCTAAAAGGGCATATGACAAATCCATTTCAGTAAAGAGAGAAAGCAGAAGCCATGCTGTCATCCAACTTATGAAGAATGTCATGGACAAAAATGTCATGAATAAAAATGTCATGGATCATGACATTACTTGGCTGAAGAAGGCCATAAAAAAAGATCTACAGTGCATCTGGAAAGTATTCACTGTGCTTCACTTTTTCCACATTTTGTTATGTTACAACCTTATTCCAAATTGTATTAAATTAATCTTTTTCCTCAAACTTTTACACAAAATACCCCATTATGACCATGTGAAAAAAGTTTTCTTGAGAGCTTTGAAAATGTATTAAAATTTAAAAACAAAGAAATCATATTTACATAAGTATTTACAGCCTTTGCTTAATAATGTAGAACCACCTTTGGCAGCAACTACAGCCTCAAGTCTTTTTGAATATGATTCCACAAGCTTGGCACACATATCTTTAGGTAGTTATGTCCATTCATTTTGCAGTACCTCTGAAGCT
>JAUZSV010112013.1:0-21767 GCA_034780495.1 Parotocinclus cesarpintoi | reverse complement strand
ACACACACACACACACACACACACACACACACACACACACACACACACACACACACACACACACACACACACCAATCCCCAACCACTAACACCACTTCCAAACCTTTCCCTACCCATAACTCATAACTCCTACCCTAGCCCAAACACACACACAAACACACACACCAATCCCCAACCATTAACACCACTTCCAAACCCTGCCCCACCCATAACTCCTACCCTACTTCTAATGGAAGGAAAGGAGGATGAGTCGTAATTATGATATTACTTAAACCCAACTAACCAGATTCTTCCACCCAGCACACAATGACGCACCTATTACTCGTGTACAGTCAGGGGAAAAGACTTTAAATTGGTCTGATAATGAGGGCACGTTAAGACATAAAGCATAAGGCATTTTTACTTTGACTTATGTTAACGTACCAGCTTACTTTAAACTCAAACTTAAGAAGAACCTTTTTGGACATACAAACCCCAAGGTTTAAACGCTTGGTTGCGTAGTAGCCTAGTGGACTGTCCTTAAGAACGACATAAGGCGCCGACTAGTGTCAAGCAGTTGTACGTGCAGCAAAACTAAACTTCAGCAAAGATCCAACTGACTACTTTGACATATGTGAAATCCTTCCACAGAAAAAAGATAATTAAGGGTGTAAACATTTAAAAGGCACTAACACACTTGGTTTAGAAATAGTCCAAATAAAGACACAAAGCATCAACGGTTAACGTCGCGATGATGTAAATGTGACTTTCTGTGCTTCCTACAGCCAGTATGAAGTAATGACAAATAGAACATGGGTGGAGGCTCCTAGCTGCCAGAAGATGACCCAGACCGAGTGTGACCTGACTCGCGACCTGGCCTTGGCCTCCGACTACCTCATCGGCGTAGAAGCACAGTGTGATGGAGAACCTCTCTGGGCTGAGGTTCTCTTCAGCCACAACGACAGTGAGGCACTATGTGGTTTTATTAATTAATTATTAATTAATTATTAATTATAATTTATGATTTCAAAAAAAGGAAGGAGAAAAGTTCCTCTTGGGTTCTTTGGTACTACAGGATAAACCCTCTGTCTGTTTTTGAGATCCTCCCTACGTTATAATGGAAAATACAGTTGATTCCGGTTAATTGGACCACTGGTTAATGGGACCATTCGGACCAAATCCTAAAGTAGCGATACAAATCCTATTATATATGTGTAATGTTATTAGCTTATTTGAGCCAAAATTCCGCTTAATTGGACAAAAGAACGTGTATAGTATGTTATATCCTTGAAGAAACTCTGTGTCTCTGGCATCACTACCCGAAAACTCCAGCCCGAGTTTCTCCCCCAGCCCTCAACTGCCACCTACAGGTCGTTGCCTAACATTTCTATTTACTACAAAAACACGCCACAAGTCACCACTTAGCGACAGCAAAAACAAGTCAGATCACACTGGATAAGTTCTTCAAACATTGACTGGAATTTAGTAAGAACTTTTATAGTATTATGCTTTGCATGCTGAGTACCTATACATTGTGCTGTAGATTGTTTCGAAAAACTTGGTTGCAAATTTATTTTTCAATGAACAAAGTTTGTAAGCAACAGTAGTTCTTGTTTTTTACGTTCGCTATAAAGGTCTAATAAACATTTAATATGTTACATAGCACGTCCCGTCTTGTTCGTTTAATCGGACCAGTCGGTTATTAGGACCAAAACCATCACAAACCGGATTCAACTGTATTGTTTTTTCCTTTGTGGGTTTATGTACCGTATTTTCACGTGGATAAACCTACTAGGCCGACGATATTCAGTGATAATTTGTTATGCATTTTAATGCATAATTACAATTTTCTTAGACACTTTACAATAGGCAGTGCTAAATGTTGAAAAAAACGTTCGTGTTAACGCTAAATGTTACGAAAATACTGGTGTTATTTAACAAGTGCTCCACTTAACAAATGGCACCCCATAGCGGCTTATAATACGGTGCGCCTTATTTATGGGTTAAATACAGAAATAGACCTCATAATTGAGATCGTGGCTTATAATGCAGTGCGTCTTATGGTGCGGAAAATACGGTACTTATAGGAACACTGGCTGGTAGTTCCTCAAACGTGTCACTAGAACGGTTTGGTGCTGCACCAGGGTTGCTGAGACTGAATGAAATGCAGAACAATATGGCCTAGTCTTAATTTGTATAATTTTAATTTGTATTAATAAATATGACCAAAAGTATCAAATCAGCTCTAATACTGTGCACGAAAAAGCTGACATTTCTAGTTCCTCTCTCAATCTCGAGCAAAAACGGCCCCAGGTGTCACTGGAAATATTACCATCAGAGTGAACAGTTTATATTTAGAAAACTGTAAAACTATCAGGCTTGCTCACAAAGTGCAACTAGTTTGCCAAAAGCCAAAATAGAAATGGCAAACCTGTTCCTGAACTTCACTTACAGGTTTAACAGGCACAGAAAGCTACTGCTTAACTGGTATTAATCATGTAAGCCTACTACTCCATTCCTTAACTGGGTCAGGTGCTAAATTAAAGAGCAACTGCACTTACTAGAGTGTGTCAGGAGGACCGATTATTAGCACTTCCCATCGGTAGAGGTCATTATCATCGATAAGTCCTGCAGAGAATCCTTCCACTGGATTTTTATTTAATTCTGGAAAGAGATAAAGATTTGTCAATAAACAACTTGCAGCACAAAAAACAAATAGGTACAAGTTAGCAGAGATGTGGTTTTTAGTCAGTTTGCTTCAACAGATACTGATCTTACAGCTCACAAAAATTGGGAGATATTTCAAAATTAAATATCCCCTATTTTTGTGAACACTTAATTAATTATGTAGTGAAGTGGCCCAAACCGGATTTCTTCTCATGTGATGCAGACTAGCCTTTTTAAGACTGGTCATGACGGTGCAAAAGAGAGATGCACCAAAACCTTAACCAACGAAACAGTTTGGCCAAAGACGATTAGAAAGCTGTAGACCATGTAAGGTTAATGTCAGGCTAGGCCAAAAAAAGCACAATTTCTGGTGAAGTTTGCAATGCTTGAAATCAGCATACTCTGAACAGTTGCAAATTAATTTCTGTGAATGCGCTTTAGCTGTCCCTAAAGACACTTTAGACACCTCATCGGATTCACCGGCAAACAGTATCTAAGCGCAGAATTGGATAGGGGTCACATAAGGGACTGTCTAAAGAACACCTTGAATATAATTAACAGTAGTAAACATGTGAAAGTAATCAACAATGTCCACAGTCCGAAACAACAAAGTCATAACTCCAACATTGTTCGATTGTCCGCTTCAATGGCTATTTATGGCAAGGTTACATGGATACCATCAAACTTGGGATTTCTGGACCATTTGGGACACTGTACTGCCCTAACAATGCAAATAAATTGTATGTAAAATACCATTTTAAAATGACATTGTTTCGTTAATGAACATTGAATTAACACCAATGGTTCTTCACGAGAGGAGCAAGGCCAGTTTAGAGCAACCAATTGACTTTTGTGATTCTTTGTAAGGTAAAAACAATAACAATAAATAAACCTTGATTTCAGTATTATATAGGTCACCATGGTGTCTAAATATCAGCAAATTAAAAACCCCATTTTGATCATCCACTAAACCGAAATTACCCAGAGTAAACTCCATGAACAAGGGGAACATGCCAAAGGCAACATTCAAGGTCAGGCCCGAAACAGGGATCTCTGCAGCTGTGAGGCGACCATGCGTCATCATACGACCCAATAATATTAAACAGACTGTCTTCTCCACAGAAACTTACAACTGATACAATCTTGGGCTGCAATCCAAACAATTGAATGCCAAGGCATTTTTCAAGGACAGTATGACCCCAATAAGTGCTAGAAGTTAAACCCTGAATTGATTGGTCAGTAGTCTAGTACATTAGTCGTACACAGATGAAGCACTTAAATGAAAATTTATGCATTAAATAACAACCATTTAAAGCCACTTTCCTCATAATGAAAGTCGGGCTACATAGTAACTTTTGAATCAAATTAGAAGATCGAATTCCAATATACATGTACTGCTTTGAATGTGTTCACATTAGGAAAGAGACATTGTTAATCAGATCCAAATTTAGAACTGAGGACTTGTGCAGCTGTTGTTTGAACCTATGTAGGTTTGGAGACCTTTACGTTAACGTATAACAGTGTTATTCTCACAATCAGCGAGAAACTAAAGTACTACTTTAACCATTTGTGTGCAAAATTTTACAAATAGGTGGGGTGAGACAAAACATTCTCTGCAAAGCAGCTGTCGCATTCATACAGGTAAAATGTGCACTGAAGCTAAAGGAAGGACGGTCAATTTTTCCACACCGATCTGTGAGCAGGCTACCATGTCCAAGTACTAAACATAGCTACTAACAGAACAGACCTGATGTCAGATTAGTACGACAGGCACTTGGTTTCTGTTTGGGGCAGTGCTCTAGCTGAAGTGCCTCAAGTGCCTTGGAGAAACAATGTAACTCAACGTTCACATGTAGACGCTGGCTGTCCAGAAGAGTCATTGCGGCTGGCAGGGCATATTACCGCACGTGTTCTTATGGATCAAAGCAAAACAATCACAGGGGACAGAAGGAGCTAAACATGTTGAAATAACTGACTGTTCTGTCAGGGTTACATACACGTGACTCATGCAAGCAAGTGTGCATTCCCGCTGTAGCTGAAAAAGGCTAAATGAATGATGATTTGTACACTGTCCTTTCACCATTAAAATAAGATCAGGGCCTATACTCAGTACAGGACCTGAAGCAAATGTTTACTGGCCTTTAACCAACTTGGCAGTGTTTGACATTGTACACTGGGTATGTGGCAAATATTCAAATAACACAAAAGCAAGGAGTAACTCTCCCAAACTGCACTAGATTCAATCTTTTAGTTTAAATTCATCTCAGCACATGTCAGTTTACAACACTAATGCAAGACAAACCAGTGACTGTCCCTAGTTATGTAAAACAGATGGCCTAAACACTGTAAGCAATGCTTATTTGGTGCTTAGGATCCCTTTACAGTACAGTCCTCAAATGGAGAAAATCTTGGGCATGGTGTCAGGACAGACATTAGAGGTGTTCACCTTTAGCTATGAACATTTGGCAAGAAGCACTCATGCTGCTAGTGTGTGGAAAAGTAGGGGGTGATATTTAAGACGGATGTTTGCTACAAATATGCACATGCCAGTTTGTTGACAAAGAAGCAGTTAACACTGTCAAGCGTGCATTTGCTTGTTAGTGTCTCACATTAACCTATTAAAAACCATGACCCCCATTTGGGGATCGGGTGCTTTAACTCGCCTACTGATGGGATGTAGGCGGACAGAAATAAAGTAAAAAAAAAAAAAAAAGTTCAGAAAAAAATGTTGCAGTTAATGAGTTAATATGCCCTTCTCTTTCACTCAACGAGCGATAAAGTAGCAACACAAATAAAGATGGCACAAGCTAAAGACACTGGACTGCGTTTTGACCGATCTGCTTGTTCTATAATTTCCAAATCATAGAAAAAGTGATAGGGGTGACCAATATTTGGTAAATTATCACCATATTTACAACTAGCAATACAAAGGCAATATATTATCATGATTTATCTTCAAACTTTCGCTGAATTGAGGCATAACGAATGTTAACTTCAAAGTCAAAAAGTGTGTGTTGAGCATTAAATTGGAGTTTGCGCATTTTGTCTAATTTTGTGTGATGCCGCTTCATCACGCAAAAATCCATATTATGGAACAACAGCATACTGTATTTATTTTAGTACCAGTATACTTAAGTGTAATTTTAAAGCACAAAACATTCGTAATGAAAGAAATGCATCATAATAGCATTATCATTCATAACTGCTAAAACAAGTCATGTCTTAAAAATTCCTACATGCTCTTTGTGTTGTGCTCCGATGGTGGCTTAAAACAACAAAATAAACGCCCCAAAACTTAAATTTAGAGCTTGTAAACCACCCACATTCCACTACTGTTAATACTGAGTAGACTTCAGCTACCTAGTTGATTACTACGCTTGCAATCTTGTAGCCAAACAACTTGAGCATAGCAATTAACTTGAGCAACCATTACGAATGGCAGTCGTGATCAAACAAGCACATTAACACAAATCTCGAGGTGGAATGGACTACAAGGCCGCAGTCACTGCACCTTTGGAATGGACTCAGGCTCTCTTTAGTGTCTTTGTACTAGTTCGAGTATGTATCTATGAGGGACACGGGTTTGCATGTGAATCTAGAGATTTCAGGCTATCAGGCCAATTTCCAGTTTGACTGCATAGATCACTTTCTCAACAAACAGTTGCGTAAATTTCTGTAACAAATACCTGGTCTGGCTGCTTTCTGAATTTCACATTATGAAGGGTTTTAATTCTAATCTGAACTGATCTTCCTCTTAAAGTACAAAGTGAAGTTCCTCAGCACTGAAACCATGAACCAAAATGTTGCCACACTGCTGAATTAGCGTTCATCCTGAGAACGATCTCATCCGTTCTGTTCTCTACAATAAAACAGATCTCATACCAGAGCTTCCTTCATTTGTGCAGTCTCAGTCAAACTGACAATTGAAATTACAATCACCTCCAGCTAGCTTACATGTGAGTAGCTAAATAAATGATGCACTATTTGTACTATAGCATCGTACCACTGTATTGCTGGTACTTATGTCAAGCTAACCAGGACAAAAAATGTAAAGCAAAGTTGTAAGCCAATATTGCTTGACTGTTTAGCTAACATTTAAGGGGGATCGGCTGTGCACATGGGAACAATGCACTGGTGGACCCCTACAGAACTGACTAAAGGTAATGTTTGTAATTTCTTAATGCCATAGACGTCCTGGAGCTATATAGGCCTGCAGCTTAAAAAATAAATAAATACAAGACTGGGGCTACTGAGGATTTTTTGGGAGACGTGCACTGTCTTTTTAGCAGGAGGGGAACACGCGAAATACGTCTGACTGTAATGGGAGCACCGAAGGATTCACGGGTTGGCAGATTTTTTTCCCCTAAATGACGCTGATATGCTTATTTGTTATTTTATTTATCTATTAATGTACACTTATTTTCTGGACTTTTAATACTGTTACAGCAAATGTATTTGACTAGAGAAATTAGTTTAATTCTGACATTCAACATGTAAGCCATCCAAAGACAATGGGTCCTTTTTGGGGTCTTGGTCCTTCAGAATTTCTTCCTTGTAACGTTTATGGAGTTTAACGTTTCCACTGTAGGTCTGGGCTTGTTCAGTTCGTGATTTGGCCATAGACAGTACAATATGATCTAAAATAATCAAGCAGATAAGAATGCTCCATTGTAAAAACATGAATAAATCTGATTTGAGTTGACTAAGCTGGCGAGTCAGTTTTGTGACCGCCATCAGACTAGGCCGACTTATTCAGGAGACTAAAGTTTTACCGATTTAGGGATTGCTCTGACGTTATTTGTTAGCATGTCCTTTTCAACTTGTTGTTTATATAGTTTGTAAGAGTGGGTTTTATTCTTGCTGCTGGGTTTCTTCAGCTCGTTGTGGTGCCTGGCTGTCTTCTTCGTTAGTTTGTTGCCATGTATTCCACTGTGTCCAGTAAATAAAGGTAATGCAAACCAGTGCACTACAATACCCAATTTCACTCACCTGTCAAAACTGAGATTTGGCCTGATTAGGGAATTAACATTGAGGTTATTTTGGGAAAGCTGCAACGCACGTGGAATCCCCGAGCAAAGAGGAGCTGTCAACTCAAGCATCAAGCTGTTGCAATAACTGACGCAGAATAGGGGAAGAAAAAAAAAGAAGAACGCTGACAATACAACAGCGGTTTAACTTGTCCCTTTTCCACTCTCGCAGTGAAGGAGGCACCTCTGTTTTGCTGGCACTAGGTATTAACCTAACTAAAGCGTACTATTAAATATATTTAGAAGATATAGGAGCACTGTACAGCACTGTACTGGACAGTGGACCTACATGTCCAGAGTTTAAAACCTACCTGCCAATCTACTGCTGATGAGTTTTTGACCAAGGGCCTTAACTCAAGTTTTTGGATTGTATGTCAATCTGGATAAGGGGGGCTGCTAAATGACTGAATGTATTTTTTACGGCCGTACATACGAGATCCCAATGCAGACTGTCAGTCTTTGATCAGACTCTCTTAACGGCTGGTATATAAGCCAAAAGTAAACAAATGAAAACAACTCACTGTGGAAATATTATAAATCAACTAATTGGTCCTAACTGTTACCAGTAATCAAATGAGTTCGAATATCTGGTTAACCGAAGCCCGCTAAGTTTAGCATGCTAGCCGAGGGAAAAAAAAACAAAGGGATTTGATTACCACACTGCAGTAACTGAACACAACACGTCGCGTGTCAAACTCGCTCGTTTCTTTCGATTACACACTTACATTTACAAACCTAAGACTATACGGTGCTGTAAAACACATCAAATGAGTGTTCCTGAAAATTGGAACCATTTACAGACTGCCAGACTAGGCTTGTTAGACGTCAATATGTAACGTTAGCCAACAGGCTAACATCAAACCAGCTAACGCTAAAAGCTGCCGGCCGGCTACTAGAGAACAGGCCTTGGTTTGTATTTAAATATAGCGTTTTCGTTTAAGCCTGTGGATTTACGAGCTATACAAATACGTCTCATAACGCCAATGCGAATTTTAAACTAATTTACACTAAACCATTAACAATAAACTTTGACTGTTTAGGAAAACAAAGAAGCGAAGGACAAGCGGGCCGGACGTTAGCCAGTTAAGCTAACACGCAAGCTCGTGGACCGAACGACACCTCGGATGCGTCCCAAACGCCATACAACCGTATTACAACGTACGAAAGATCCCCACAACGCTAGAGCTGTTTTAGACACTATTTAGTAAGTAGTACGCGGTTTTGGACGAAACCAACCGATAAAGAGCCGGTCGGCAGCAAAAACCACAGTTTCTGCACGCTAACAGACGTTTATAAATTACCTGCCAGCTGTCTCCTGAGTAACAGCGCTGACTGCGGCTCCGTCATCCTTATTTCTGGACTAACTGAGAATTAATACTTTTAAACTAAACTAAAGAAAAAAGCCGCAGTAAATAAATACTCGTAGGTCTGTCTCCGTCTTTCTACTCCGTTTCGCTCAACATTCTGCTCCCGTCAGCGCATGCGCAGTAATTACACTGAAGCCACGAAAAGTGGCTAGCGCTCCAGGGCAGTTTATGGTCGTCCCATCTGCGCATGTGCAAACTCCGGTGCACAGTAGCGATCAAATATACTTTTTATTCTGTTTTTTGACCCAATGCCAAGTGATACAATGATTAGTATATAAATTTTAAAGAAATAGTTTAAGCTTTAATGTGTAAAAATGTGGAATATACGCTATGTAGCCGTAAGAAACAGAAACATATTTGTTCCCTACTGAATAAAACTGAACATGATGCTTGACTTGATGGTGACCAGTGTATGTTGTGTTTTTGCTGGGGATGGGGGTGACCGGCACATCCTGGTCTTTGCTGGGGATGCTGGTGACCAGCACATCCTGGTTTTTGCGTTGGATGCTGGTGACTAGAACATGCTGGTCTTTGCTGGTTTTTGGATGGTTGTGACCAGCTGGTCTTTGCTTGGGATGCTGGTGACTAGCACATGCTGGTCTTTGCTGGTTCTTGGATGGTTGTGACCAGCTGGTCTTTGTTGGGGATGCTGGTGACTAGCACATGCTGACTGAACAACAAAACCAGCAAGATCATACTGAGCAACCAGCTTTGCCAGCAAGGATATATACTGGTCAACTAGCAAAACCAGCACTACACCACCTTAACCCAACATAGCTCTGATGCTGGTAAATGCTTTTTTTGTCAGTAGGGTATGGTGGTTTGTGGTGCTGGAGTGTTACGGTGTTGTTAATACATTGTCTTGTTGTAGAAAAACAGTGTGTATAATTACTTGGTCAGTTCAAAATGAGACTTATACTATACATGGTATATAATGACCTTCAGTTACTGTGCAGCTCTGAGCAAAAGGTTTATGCTTAATAATGTGGACCGTGTACAATGTACATCTGGTAAGTGGTGGTTCTCTTGTGGTTCCTTGTGCAGAGTAACAAATGGATAAACGGGTGAACAAAACCCATGCTCATCACTGAACTAACTTAGCATTCAAATCACTTATTTAGGAAGATGTGCCATGAATTGACCATAAATTAGATCCAGTACCATTGACACTTTTCTATTTGTACTTGCACTATATATCATGGCATGACATGATCAATATCAAAATGGCCATGCTTCACACAAGTGGGTTCCTTCTTTCTTCAAGATAGCTTGAATAACCTCTACTAAAGAAGCCACTTTTCAACTCAGCTGACATGTTTAACACTAGAAATGTCTCCCTCCTGTCCAAACCATGGAAAATACTGCTTACACAGCTATCCTTCTTCAAACAGTTTCCTATCTGTTTGATCCCGAACAGAGCTGGCAGCTCAGGGCACAATGCAGGAACAACTCAAGTCAGGGCATCAATCCGCCATATGGCACATTCATACACCGACTTAGGGCTTTACAGAGACACCAGTTAACCTAAAATGCATTGTCTTTGGACTGTGGTTCGAGGAGTAATTTACTCCAATAAATGTTCTTATCTTTTTTTTATTTTCTATTGTCATTCTTGGTGAGCAGCAAATAAAGAATTTCATTGCAAACAGAAACCTTATTGTGAAACCTTATTATTCCTTATTGTGAAAATGATGATTAACTTTCTTTCTTTTAATGATACAGATCACTCCATCTGGAGACTGATACCCATGTCCTTCTTGCTGTGAGGCAATAGTGCTACCAACCAAGCCACGGTGCCATCAGCTACCCTTCTTTCCTCAAGAAAATAACACCTTGATACCAGTTATACAACAGTGACTGCTCTTTGTCATCACTAGGGCTCTCCATAAAGCCCAGGAAAATTTAATGTCTTCAATACCTATTCATATGGCTCTATCTGCTGCTTAAAGCAAAGACATGGGGTAGGTTTGGGATTTGTTTAGTTTAGCTCTTTAAAATCACATATTTAACATTTTAGAATCAGATTCAAGATGACTTTCTGTGTTTCACCACAAGGTGGTGACTGGATTCAAATCAGTAAATAAAGGAAAAAGTTTTCCAGATCAATTTGATTCAGTTCATTTCTGTGTATTTCATACTTTTATCTCTGCTGCATCTGGTCACTTTACAAAAATACACTTATCTATGTACGTTTTTAATGTTCTAAATTGTAAAAATGTTTTCTTTTATTTTCTTCAGGAAGTTTTGTGATATTCAGACACAATGGCTACACTGGTAACTAATACCCACAAAATAGTAATCCAATCTCCGAAAAAGCAAATTGATTAAAAACTAATGAATGTATCCTACAGCAATGTCTCTTAAAACAATTACTGCATCAACATTTGGCTTTTCATTATGGGTGATTTTTAATAAGCGGGTTTTCCCAGGATGGGGAAATGAGCTGGGAGTATTACACACATTAACACATTAAAGGTTGAAAATACAGATTACAAAGTGATAAGTCATAAAGTATAAAATGGTAGAATTGAAATGTATTTAAATCCTACAATGTGAATTACAAAATAATACAAGGCTCTGTTTATCCACATATTAAGAAAGTGATGGTTGTAAACAAAACCCAGGCAAACTGTGCTCTAGTTGGATTACTCTTTTCCCCGTGAATAGCTTTGAGTGGCCAAAGGTCTCAAGCTCTGATCTGCTTGATATCACTTTGCCAGCCAGAATGACAAACAACAACTAAGAAATTAACAGGGGTATAAAGAGGTTTCATGGTGGTTCGGGTCAGTTACGTTTACGTCTAGGCCCAGCCTGAATGACACTGCTACAAAGTTTTTTCGGAACTAGAGTTAATAGAATTAGGCTTCACGCTTCACTGGAGACACAAACAGGCGTGGAGTCAATGTTAAAAAGCTGCAAAACCGTATGTCAGCTCAAAGTGCATGCTTACAGCTTAGCACACTAAGAAGAGGAAATCAAATAAAGTCCATGTGGCTTCTGTTGCCTCACAGGGTACCGCTTGTAACCATGTGACTAAAGATGGGGGCAGGGCTCAGTTCGAACTTTATATCTGACAATTCAGTGAAATGCAGCCACAGGCAGTACAGAAGCCCTGAGCAATCATACAGCACAAAACATCTAAGGGGATAGGCTACTGAAAAAGGATGGAGTGAAGCCTGCATGACACAGAGACTGCACCAAGACCATTGTAAGTTAATTTATAATCCCCCTCTATCTGTATGAGATGCACTACTGGTTAATTCATATAAAATAATATTGTTCATTGCAAATGTCTGTCTTGAACTAATAACTCGGGACTCAGTTTCACTGTCCGAGACTGAACAAGCTTGCTGCATTGCATTATACAGCACCGTGCAAAAATCTAAGGTCACCATTAGATTTGTTGTTTTAGCAATGGTATAATGACCATATATAACATACTGTACAGCTGACGGTAAAACCCAAATATTTCACTTGGATTCTTTACTCCATAATTCTCTTTTCCACTGATCTTTATTCCAGTCTTTGTGGGCTTTAGAATATCTTAGACTTGGTCACCCTGTTCTCCTTCCAAAATAAAGGATTCTCTGGACTGATACCCATTCAAAAATAATATTCTTGATCAAGTATCTTCAGATTGCAGAAGGGTTAACTTGGTATCCCGCTGAAGCTGCCAGATGCTGCTATTAAACTAGTGTAATGGGACTTCACACTGAATACTTATCACTGTAGCTTATAGATGCTGTTTTTCGGCTTCTCTTAAATACTGCATACAGAGTTTCTGCATTTTCTGGTTGCAAGTGAAAAGATAAGAATTTAAATAGAAGTCCAGAGGTATGGCACTGTTGAGAAGGACTGTTGAGAAGTGTTATCATCTTGGAGAAATCAATCTTTTTTATTGAGCCATTGTTTCTGTAATCTACTGTTACATTATTGGACTGTGGTGACACAGTGATTATAGTATTGAATTACTGATCAGAAGGTTCATGATTTCATCTGATTAATGACTGTTCACTTTAATGTCCAATGCTTTATGAATTACAATAGAAAGTGAAGTCTGTCTTATGTATATCAAATTCACATCCGATGTCATCATGACATCATGATGTCTGAATGACAGAAAACTAGTACAAGTGAGCCCTTGTGACACCTGACAGAAAAAGGAATGAGAAAAAAACAACATAATGGTAACACATGGTAATGTTTTTGTTATCAGTTATTTATTTGGCTTCTTTAACGTCACTTATCGGCATCAGTGACCATCCAGCAACACGCACAAGGTTAGATCCATACACAAGTTCATTTCAAGACCAGTCATACATGCACAAGCCAATGACAATTTAGAGACACCAATTCACCTAACACACATGTCTTTGGACTGTGGGAGGAAATCGGAGGACCCCGAGTAAACCCACGCAGACACAGGAAGGACAAGCAGACTCCACACAGAAAGGATCCAAGCCGCTCCACCCTGGGATTGAACCCGGGACCTTCTTGTTGTGAGGCAAGCGGTGCTACCCACCGAGCCACCGTGCTGCCTTTTTCTTATCAGTATGCATTCCAAGCTTGCTAAAAGATACAAGGAAAAAATATTTTTATTGTAATGAATATTATTGTTTACATTAAAACACTATGTGCAAAAATATCTAAACTTCCATGTGACTATATAAGGTCAATATCCATTTCAGTCAGCATTCTGTTTCAGAGAACGTAATTCAGACGTTAAATAGCACAAACCTGTAAAGGTAAACTGACAGGTCTTCCTTTTGCTGCACTGTACAACTGGTACAACACCATTGATTTTTATCCATGCAAAAGCTATATGTAAAACTTACACCATAAAGCCCAAAGTATGTAGACACCCCAGACTTACATTCTAAATCAAAAGTATTCCTATGAGGTTTGTTTAATATGCTGCTATACCCTTCTGAATAGTTTTCCCACTGGTGTTTCCCACACTTGCATTCTAATATATTCCAATGCAAACCGGCCCAGTTCTTGATCTACGTTGGCAAACCAGTTGTATATTGACTCTTTGAAAGTCAAAACCACATTTTAATTGAGATTCCATTCGTGTATAGCCAAATTATGTATGTGTTGGCATTAAGTGTGGCTGAAACAATCACTAATCAGAAGGAATGTCTGCATATTGTTGGCCTATACCATAAGCTATAAATAGCTCTGGTATGAGCCAAAAAACAGAAGTTGCTTGGACCCCACAGGGTTAATAGAAAACCAGGGTTTCAGTAGCAACGGCTGAAGAATGCACTAGAAGGAATTCCTGTCGTGAATTGAATTGAGTAGTGTTACCACAGCTGAAATTCTTTCAATCTCTCACATCTAGCAGTGGCGTAAGGACTGTTGTTCACCATGGAGGAAGGGATATTTGGACCCTCAGCTCTCGGAGAAAGGACACATTTAAACTCAAGTAACAGTGGGTGTCACAGATATGCCTCCATTGCCAATGAGCCCACAGAAAACCATTCTTCCTCCAAAAACAGCAGGGAGATCTCCCCGAAACGTTCTTACATTGCGGTGGCCGTGCTCTGCTATGTAAACCTGCTCAATTACATCGATCGCTACACAATTGCAGGTGAGGAGATGCATCTATCGCCAACAAAGTCACAAATGCTGTTTTCTTATTGACTAAACCTAAACCTACTGTTTGGATTTCAGGAGTCCTGTCTAGCCTTCAGACCTATTTTGGCATGAGCGACAGCACATCAGGCCTGCTCCAGGCAGGTATCATCCTTACCCATTGTTATAGAGACCTAACCTTTATCGATTGTGGATTGATTGCTCTGTACGGCTGATTACATAGAATACTCACTACTCAAGACTGCATACATGACCCATCCTGTGACAGTTTATTTTGCCCAACAATTGTGCAAAACCAGCATAGGCTGGCCTTCTGCATTCACAGTTCCTCAAATACATTTGCAAAGTAACACAGAATCAATACAAATCACACAAGATAACAGCTAAACGGGGTACTGGACTGTGGACCACAAAGTCCACAGTTCAAATCTACCAAGCTGCCACTACTGGGTCCCTGATGAAGGCCCTTAACCCACAATTGCTTAAATTGTATCAGTTATACGTTACTCTTGGTAAGAGCAACTGCTTAATGCCTTACATGTATATGTATTTTATAATTTCCCAGTCTCTTTGTTAGAAAACAACCAGAAAATACAGCAAATCTGAATGCAGTATTAAATACGAGAAAAGAAAGCTGTGAGGCAACACAGCCTTTTGCAAACTACAGTGGCAAGTACACTACTCACAAAAAAATAGGGGATATTACATTAGGGAATATTTAAATTTTTGTGAGCCGTATATTTAGGGTGACCTCCCCTTACAGTCACAGCAGCATCTGGCAGCTTAATCTGGATGCCAAAGAAAAGACTTAATCAGAAATGGGTAGCCAGAAAACCTGAAATGGTGATATTTACATTTATGGCATTTAGCAGACACCCTTATCCAGAGCAACTTACAACTGATACAGTCTTACAATTCAAGCAGTTATGGGTTAAGGGTCTTTCTCAAGGACTGTAGCAGCTTTGGCAGAGGTGAGATTTGAACCCTGGACCTTCTGGTTGAGAGGCCAGCACCTTTAACTGCTAGGCTACCACAGTCCAAGTCCAATTTTTGATTCCAGTCTACAGTGTTATTATACAATTGCTAATTATTTTGTAAATCAACTCTGATCTCATTCAAATGAAAGCAGAGGTTCAGCTGGCAAAATGCTCACATATGTACAGTTTTTATCTGCAGTTTAATGTTGCTGGCACCAGTCTTCGGTTACATTGGAGACCGATACAATCGGAAGCTGATCATGGTAGCAGGGATGGTTGTGTGGATTATTTCAACACTGAGCAGTTCTTTCATCACCAGAGAGGTACAGGCTGTTGTAACCTTGTTTATGCTCAAATGAGTTGCTGCCAAGTCACTAAAGTCTATTAGATATGCCATATTTTCTACAGTATTTCTGGGTGCTGGTGGTCATGCGGGCACTGGTTGGCACTGGAGAAGCCAGTTACTGCACCATCGCTCCGACTATTATTGGTGATCTGTTTACTGGCTCCCAGAGGACCCTCATGATCTCCTTTTATTACATCTTTATCCCAGTTGGGAGGTGAAAAAAAAATCTAATTTATACATAAGATGCTTAAATAATTTCTCACAAATGTTATATTTTTCTATATACTATATACATTCACCCATCACTTTATTAGGGACTTCTTTCCTTCCTCTTCCTACACTCATTCAGTTCCACTTATCATATAGATACCATTTCTTATGCTTAGTATTCCCACAGCCACAGGTCCACCACAAATCAGGTAATATTTCAATCATTTTCAGCACTGCAGTACCACTGACATGGTTAGGGTGGTGTGTTAGTGTGTGATGTGCTGCTGCTAACACATTAGTGCTGCTGGAGTTTTTAACACTCCACTCAGTTAGTGCCATGGCAGTGCTGAGAATGATTCATTGCACTGGTTAACAAATTTGTATGAACATTGTGTTTCCTCTAAATTTTTTTGTGAAACAAGTAGATTTTAACATGCTGAACACAAATATGTTTTCATTATATCTGTATCACGTACCGTTTGCAAGAAAATTGCAATATTCGTTAAGCACTGTCACGTGTCTAATGGCATATACTGTGATAGCAATGTTGGCACTGTGAAACAAAATGAAAATGTTTTGCAGTAGATTTTTGATTGTAATCGCTGACTGACACTTCACAGATGAGAATCCAACAAGAGTCACCAAGCATAGATGGATTCCACTTGCCCTGATACCGTTTCTCCATCTTGGCAATGTCTTGATGAAACCTTTCACCATGTTTGTCACTCACAGCGCCGAGGTTGTCTGGGAAGAAGTCCAGGTGGGAATGAAGAAAATGTATCTTTAGTGACATGTTGAACTTCATCAATTTTTATGCCTGAAGCAGACTTTGAACCTGTTCGACATAATCAAGTGCTTTACAGTTGCCTAGAAAGTTACAAACGACGTTCTTGAAGGCTGTCCATGCAACACGTTCTGTGCCCTGCAGAAGACCATCAAAAAGGCTATCCTTCATCACAGTTGTGATCACCTTAAGATCACCACACACGTTCCAGTTGTACGTTGAGTACTGAATGTGGTTCAGCAGAAACTGCATGTTCTCATATGTTTCTTTCATGTGAACGGCATGTCGACAGGTATGGAAGGGTAGCTATTTGCCATCGTTCAGCAAGACAGCATTCAGGCTTAAGGTTGATGAGTCAATAAACAGTCGCCATTTTGACGAGTCTTGGTCGCAATTTTGTACCCGAAGTATAACTTATATGCCTTCTTAACTACTGTAGTCATACTCCTTTTCTGTGCTGTCAGACTCAACTCGCCACATATGTAACAAAATGTGTCACAGCTAATGCAATATTGATGCGACATTTCAGAAAATGCTTGTAAAACTAAATTGGCCGTTTCTCAAAAACCGTACATGAATTTCGAGGTCATTTCTGTGATCAGCATCAATAACTCTATTTAGAACACCAAAAATCGTCAAGGAAGCAAAAGCCTTGTAAACCAGTGTAATTTAACATTGTCCATTGTGTTTAGTGATCACGTCTGATATATTAGTGTTGATGAATAAAAATTGGCACACAGAAATCAAAGGCATTCCTGGAGTTAGGCATGTCTAGTGTGGGGTCTGTGGCTAAATAAAACAAAAATAACATACTTACAAGAGTAATAAAAAGCATTAACATTTCAAAATATATTTTGCAGAATTAAAAAAATAATAATTTAATTTAGCTTTTACCAGTTTGTTTTTGCATCTGAAATCTCTTTTTTTGGTTTAGGATTGGATTTTTCGGATTCTCTGTTTGCACATTTGCCTCTGGCTTTTAACAAGTTTTACTTGGACAAAGACCATTACAGACAAACACACTTCAGTACCCCAAAATAAACAAAAATCAGCTCATCCCATATCTGGAACAATGACATCATGTCCCTGTCTGTCAGAGTGTATGAGAAAGGCGCTAACTGATTATTATTCATTATGTGATTGGCAGATTGCCTTGGCATTAAGTAATTAGCAGTTTCCTCATTGTCAAGAGATACAACGCAGAGACTGATCGATCATGAATAGATACAGAGTAGTAAGTCTTTGTTCTCACAGTGAAAAATAAATTACATTTCATTTTTAGATATGACATTCTAATCACAAATGTCAGTGACATACTAAACTGAAAAATTACTTTTCTTCCCTGAAATAACACTTAGCTGCAGCAGTCTTAGCAGAGTATATAATAACAAGCCAGCCAAGTAACAAAGTTGGAGAAATAGACTATGTTTTAGGTGGATTTGTCTATGGAGATTCTGTGACTGTATGCGGTGGGAACAAGTCACAAAGTTGCAAGTAACAAGTAATTCTCGAGTCTTAACACTTCTACATCAATTGCAAGATCAGATAAGATGGAGAAGTCCCAAGTCAGTACAAGCAATTCAAGTCAAGTCCCAACTTCAAAACTTCTAGTCCTAGTTATGTATTACCAGAATTTGTCATAACTACTGAAGTAAAAAAACAAAATAAATGGTATGATGGGAGAGTTACTCGTCAAGTTACTATCTTGCTAATTAAGTTAATTATATAAGCACAGACGTATCGTTCTCTTTGTATCTTCAAATGTCAAACAATGTTCAAAGGTGTAAAGTTGATTTCAATGTTGAAGGTGACAATGAACAGTAAACTTTAGCAAGAGCAATCACTGTAGGTTACATCAAGTGTGCTACTTAAAAGGATGTTGTATTAAATGTACTATATATATAGGGTACTGTACATTTAACCTGTAATACCATGAAACATGGCCTGTGGATGGAACACACAATACATTAAGACTAATGTAAATATATTTTTATACGGTTACACTTGTTAAATAATATAATATGTATATAATTATAGAAGAATTGCACATAAGTACGTGGCATAATTATTCATGGCTTGTTTTTAAAAGATGACTACAGTACAATAACTAAATATTGCTGTTTTAATTTGGTTATTCGCTGATGTATTTCTCCTGCTTTTATAACAATTCTTAAGACTCAGAATATGTTCCTGGAAAGCTAATGTACACTCTGAGACCACAGTGAAAATTCATATTACCATCTTAATGATGCTGATCAGTTAAAATTCTGATAGATGAGATCATACTGTACTGACAGTGTGAAATGGCAGTGTGTTACTTAGGTTAGCTACATATTAAGGCACACACAATCTTAAGTCACAAGTTAATGACGCGAACAACATGCAGTCTGGTTACAATTGTAATTGTGTTTTTATTCTATTGTGTGGTAGAAGTTATCCAAAATGTCTGATACATCCTCAGTTAAGTTAAACTTTGCAAAGTTGCTCCTTACTGAAGATCAGACAATACCGACACTTCCAGAGATTTTAAGGACTAACTATGACCACTATGAGGCACATGAAGGGCGAAATGCAATTATACAAACTAAAAACAATATAATTAGCACAAGTTTTCCCAATCCATATATCTATAAATAATTACAGTTTGTATAGTTATGTTTGCAATTATTATATTGGGGACAACTCTTTGTTTTTCTCTGGAAAGAAGGGACACCCATCCCTGTCCTCTGCAGATATCAGCTCAGGTCAGCTCCATAGTGTTACAGTGACACACTACGCATCACGCAAGCAATACAAAATACTTTTTTCCAAGTCACTGACGGTAAAGTCATAGCTGTCTCACAAGTGGTTTTTATTTTATTTTGGTGAGTTGAGTCACAATCATAAGTCATCAAATTAATTACTCGAGTGGCACTCAAGCCCAAGTCATGTGACTCAAGTCTAGACCTCTGTTGTCAACAAAATTCTTACACATTCCTCACCGTGGTAATTGCCAATTATACAACAAATGAACAAATTAAGTATAAACATATTTCCTGCTAAGGTTTTTGTAGTTAATTTGGAACTTGGTTGTCTTAGCAATTAGTGGATACATATTTTCAGATTGGATGCTAATACCTGCAAAATGGCTGTTGGACTTCTGGACTTTCCATTTCACAAAAACAACAATTGCACTTGCCTTAAGCATCAGCAATTGTTGTAAGTGTTAATCTTATCTAACCTTTACATTATGATGCATCTCAGTTTGATTGTAGTTCTCTTATAATGACAATCACAAAATTAGGGGATGTTAGAACTATATATTTTAACTCTGCCCTAATGAAACATTCCCTACTTCTTGTTAGCAGTGTATACGGGTAATATAATTATAAACTACTAGTGCTTATTCAAAGATTATTGTATCATCCTTGTACCACCAACGCGCAAACCAATCATGTCATTTGGGGGGCGTTAATAAGTTTTTTTTTCAAAACAAAATTTATCCATCAAGTGCACGAAATGCAAGGAATCTAACACTTTATGAATATAATATTTAACTTCAAAATAAGGAAATTGTACACAATTAATCGCTTTTACTTGTTAACTGGAACAGAGTGCTCGAAAGCACGGTGCCCACAACGCAGAACATTCTTGGTTTGGTCCTAACTGTGACAGGAAGAGTTGGAGGTTGAATTCTGTATTAGCTCCTGCCACATGTAGTGCACTATGTAGGCTGCAGAACCTGTTATTCTGTATATAGTATTTCTCGCCTATATAGTGAGTAGTGTGGTATTTGGAATTCGGCCCATGGTTATGGTCGACAAACAGAAAGTGTACCGCGCGCTAATGCATTTATGATATTAGTTGAATGGTCGACAGTGCAGATGGTCCAAATGTAGGTTATTTAAGTTGGTTCTTGTATTTATAGACACTAAATGACATGCAGTAAACGAGTATTAGTTTCATGTTCCCGTGCTGTACAACGGAAGTCGTCCATCCAGGTGAGCAGCAATGCTAGCTAGACTAACTAGTTCACCAACCAAGTTATAATTAGTGCTATCGTTATGGTATAAGAATAAGACAGTTTGGTCGCCATTGTGCACATACAAAAGTTGATTCTAACATGTTACTTTTAAGCGTGATATTAAAGCAAGTAGTGATAGCCAACTAGCAATTTTGTGTCCAGTGTGCTAGTAATGTGGTGTCAGTATTAGGACACACGCAACCTCTTCTGTCAAGTGTGTTAATTTCGCTCGGTATTTATGTTGTCTTTCTGAAAAGACGGTCTACATAATAAAATGAAGAATATCCGTTTTATCTGTAGCTTTAATCAATCGTAGACTAACGTCAGGTCATCAGTAACTTTTGACTACGTGCAGTCTTCTAAACGTAACGCTTTTAGACGCAATATAGTTTCTCAATGTACTGTCAAAGTCACATAATGCTGTCCGATTCTTTAAACTGAAGAGTCGACTCATTGTAGGTATTGTTAGCTTAAGAGCCGATCATATGAGTCGATTCCATGCAACGATTAGTCAGACTTAATGTCATGTTCAGTCACATGTATTTAGAGATGAGTGTTTCCAGTCAAAGACTCTTCTGTCCCACTAATGGCATATCACAATATAATAGTACAGTAAAGTACTTTTTTTGTTTCCTTACCTCACATAATGGTGTTATTCATTTACAAATAAGTATTTATTAGGAAAGTATAAGGAATTATTAATAAAGTAAATTAAGGAAAGCAATTGGGGTGTGCTATATATATACACACACACACACACACACACACACACACACACACACACACACACACACACACACACACACACA
>JAUZSV010111903.1:0-13923 GCA_034780495.1 Parotocinclus cesarpintoi | reverse complement strand
CACACACACACACACACACACACACACACACACACACACACACACACACACACACACACACACACACACCACACACATATCTCTCCAGGGTACATTAGGGACACCGATTAACCTAATGCTCTAATGGCAACCCAAACATACACCATGTGAACATACAACAGCCATATAGGCAGAGACAGCCCATGTCAAATAAAACACCCTCTGCAGGGCATCTTCTTCTGAGACTTTGTTTTCCTCTTATTTGTGTCTAATTGAGTGTTCTAGGCCCTGGAAGTACATTTGATATGGTTAGTAGAATTTAATAGAGGTGTTCTATGATCTGTGCTTCACTATCACACAGCATGGTCATATGGTTTTAATGAGATCAGGATTTTAACCATTGAAACAGATTACTTTTCATAGACTAATAAACTCAACCTCCATTTCATGTGAAATGCTTTGGAATGGACAGGACATGGAAGAGATGCAGAAGCAAAAAAACGAGATTTTAATAGGATAATGGGATTCTGTTTTATTTACCGCAGCTCTTATATTTATATCCTGAGAGAGGTCTGCTAATTTTAAGCATACGTTTATTTCCACATAAAAGTATTGATGCCTTCCTACTTGTTGCACTGCCATCTGCACCACCCAGCATCTCAGGCTCCTTTCCTAATAATGTACTACAGCTACACACTTCCAGCCTTTCTCACCATGCATACATGCTCAGTACAAAGTATATGTGCCCAGCTATAGTCACAAAGAGTTGTCTCTTACCTGCTGTTGTCTACGGCAACCTTGATATTGCCTACTGAACTCACTGTCCACACAAGCCACAAGACTCCAGCCCTTTGGTACCTCTACTTGATTGTAGCATTCCCTATATTGCCCCAACTTTTTCTGATTTGGGGTTGTACATATGGCACACATTAAGTGCCTTCAGCATTTTGCTTCTTTTTTTAGCTGTAATTGTCATGCCAAAGGTGTTGAAGATAAAAGCATAATTACTTCAGAAATCATTCATCCAGATAGAGCTCTCAAAATCACACATATGCTTTAATTACAACAAGCAGCTCTAACAATAGGAATAGGTGCTCAACTGAGACTGCCGTGTTTACTTTAGTACAGACAAATAAGGCAAGACTGATGCTACTCGATTCACTGTTGATCAGCCTAGTGGCAACTTTCCTGAATTGGACTCAGCTCTTCAGTTTGCAGTCAAATTTGTCAGTTATATGTATCAGCATCTAGTTTCACAATAAATGTTTCACAAAATGTTTTAAAATGGTGTTTAATGTCTCATTCCTGAGCTTCAACTTCTTGAAAGTCAAACAGTAGAACATAGAGACATAATTTAATGATATGGAGATACTTAAAATAAAAAAATATATAATAATAATAATATCTATGTATTTAATGTCCCATATTCTTTTTTTCTTGTGAGCAGTATAGTGTAGTTATACCTCAGCACTCAACCCCCTTAAAATTAATCTGATTAAGTAACATAAAAAAATGCTAATATATTAATATATCAGCACACATGCCTAATATGTATGAGTTAAGCTGCACAACTTGTTCCAGCTGAACATGAGCACAACTGTCAATCTCACAAAAGCTCTCACTCAGTGCAGGTCTCTGCGGTGTTTCTGTGATTTTTTTTACTTCTACACTACAGTAAACTTAGTGCAAATATGTCACGATGGGCTGTAAGAAGGTTAGTCATAACAGCTAATACAGTAAGAACCACTGGAGAGTATGTTATTCTTCAGATAGACATCTGGGCAGCAACCAGCTGAGCTGCAGAGACATGAGTTCACCAGTGGACTAAGCATTTTGTTTTTGTTTTTCGCATTCAATGCATTATTCACTTCTTAATTTCCTTTCTTATAATTGTTCCAGGGATACTTTCTTTCCATCTTCTTCTTACAGATCTGCATATTTCGATTTGATTTTGTAGGATTTCTTTCTTCTAAATTTGTATTTTTCAGAGACACACATCCAGCCAACCCACTACCAGCAGTAATGTAAAGATGCCACACCTACATTGGTTCTTGGCTAGTTTAAATGGGATGTTAGTCAGGTGTAGCTCCTACTGACTAAGTGCATTGAAAGAACTAACCAGGTGACAGTACTGGCCAAGGTATTCGGGCCAATGTATTTCACAGGGCTGCCTTATTTGACCTTACAGAGCACCTCTTCTGCCCTCTGATGGTGCTTCCTAATGCTGCTGGTGCTCTGACATCAATGGAGATCAACGAAATCATTTGTTAGTCTCTCTCCCTTCGAAGAAGCATAGTGTATGCACATTTGGGAGTTGTTGAAACATTAAACTTTATATGTATGAATATACAGATAATATATATAAGTGAATACACGCATATGGCATGTGAATTTGTTTACACCATTACTTTACAGTCATTGACAAAAATATAACACGTGAAGGAGGAGTTGAACGTAAAAATAACACTAAATTAGGGGATATTTCATATATAGACGTCGCTGAAATGATCACTGATGCTGGTAGTGGAATAAAATAAACCAAATACACAATTAAACTACTTGATTTCAGCTTTCTGGAATTTAAGCTCCATCCCTCTTTCCAAAACATTACAAAACTCACAAACTCATTACAATACACCACTGTCTTCATGACAAACTAAAGCTGATACATGTAAGGATTTTGCCTTTTTAAGGGACAAAACCACTAAACCCTTGATTTAAATTTAATACTTAAAATTAAGTATTGTCAAATTTGTGTAAAAATCAACTAGGCTGTTTCTGTTTCTGACACTACCAGGACTAAAACCCAGGTCCCTGCAGTGGTGGGCTAGAGCATTAGACCACTTTGTCACCCCAGTGCATCTGACAGCCATAATGAATGCATATAATGTAACTGCTTTCGCATCAATCAGTTCAAGGGAATAATTTGGGAGGAACTACCAAACTTGTTTTTTTGTTTACGTTCATCTGGTAGGGGTAAAGAGTTCTGAGAAAAGACCCTGTCTGAAAATAGGAGCTATACAAGTCCCTATACAAGTCTTCTACATAAAAAGGGGAAAACACAAAGCTGTGGTGCATCAGCTGACATGTGCGTGAGTTGGCGGTAATACACGCTGAAGAGCCAGAGGGCGGACGTGCGGTGAGCACAGTACAGCACAGGTTTGGGACACTTCCCAAATCCAGTGGTGCGGAGGAGCTCCGGAATGCCAGGGGACGAGCCCAAGCGTGAGTGCACTGAGAGCGCTAGAACAAGCCGCGTCGGGGCACTTCCCAAACGGAGCAGCCAACCAATGCTAAGCGGTGGTACGGAGTGAGGCAAATCATCGGGAAACCCTGTTATTTCCCTGACCAGCTATGTTACCTCAGAAGCTTCCCCCTTACTCATCCGTCGGCAATAAAAGAACCAGGATGTCACCGAATAAGCGTGAAAATGGATGCACACAAAAAAGGCGATGGCTGGCGTATATGTATCGTGTCGCGAACGAGAGACCATCCATACTGTGTGTGACGACGTGACTCCAAACAATGCTAGGACTCGCACTTAAGTAATGGAAACTCCCGGTGTTCATCATTACGTCAGCAATTAAACACCGGATATAAACCGCCTCACCGATTGCTCTTTAACGGCACTCTGTGATACAACTAGCACCAGAGCGCGAGGTAGGACTCGTAACAAGTATATAACTAAGAAGATGCAAGAAGTCGTATAATGTACCTTTGTCTGGAGCCAATACACACACTTTCTAGTGGTTTGTTGGAGTGGCTCTTTTGAGGGAGTCATCATTTTACAGCATTTAGCAGATGCTTATCCAGACTGATTTACATCTAAAACTGCCAAATAGCGATGGCAGTATGGCAGAGCTAAGAGCAACTTTGTGTAGAAATCAACTACGATGTTTCTAATATATAGGTTTCCTACAAAAACAGAAGCACTTGCAAGTTTGTGCACCCTTTAGAGTATAAAGTAGCTCTCTTACACATATTGTAATTTTTGAACTGTCTGCAGGGATGCAGCTATGGGCTTCTTGTATAGAACATTATGTGACAGTCTATGTAGTATCGTCACTCCTGTGTATGAGTACAATGGGAACCTGATGTCCTGTTTCCTTCTGCAGTCACAGTGGAGTTTCGATACTGCTGACAGTTGAAGGTTCAATCTGTTCCCTTTAAATACTCCTCTCTGTGATAATGAACTTTTTTTGACTCTTTAATCTGACTCTAGCCTGCGTTCTTTGTGCACTCTCTCCCAAGTGCTTAGAATTGCACAGCGACTTGACTAGCAGCTAGGAAAGAGAAGTATCCCTAATAGCATATTTCATAGAACTAGAACATTACATTTAGAATTCATAAAACATATTTATTGAAAAAAAACCCAGTTTGATGGGATACAATTATTCATCTTTGCAATTTATTTATTGAGGGAAATTTCCAACAATTACATAGGTCAAAGTGGCAAAAGCATGTGAACCTTTGCTTGTGTGACCCCATGTGCAGCAATAACTACGACTAAACGTTTCCGTAACTGCTAATCAGTCCAGCACATCGACTAGCCCGTTCTACTGTGCAGTACAGCACTGGGATGTTGGTGGCTTTCTTCACATTAACATATTTAACAACATTTCTATTGAGTTCATGTCAGAACTTGGCCTTGACTTGGCCATTGCAAAACAATAATCTTTAGTAGAATGACTTGTGTGTTTAAGGTTGTTGTCTTACAGATCTCAATGACTACATTTCTATATGAGTTCATGGACAGATATCTTGTCTTTCTCTTGTAATTAAGAATTCATTATGCTTGTGTCTTACTGGACCATGTTTATTTACAAATGCAATCTGACTTTTCCAAGTGCCATCTGATGCAAGCACACCATCTCTACCATGCACAATATAGTTGTTCACTGTTCTTCTCATTTACATTAAACATAGACAATCTGAGGGAGGCTTTTAGTTTCTTAGAAGTTACCCTGGATTTATTTGGGACCTCACAGTCTGATGCATGTGTTGCTCTTGAATTGATCGTTGTTGCTCAATTGACTGGATGACAATGGTTTTGAAATTCCTCCTTCCTTTTTGTTCAAAAATAGTTTTGGACCAGGCATAATAAATTCTGCAGTCACTGCAAACATTTTCTTTTATAAAGTGTAGACTAAATACTATATTTCATCTGATTTAGGACTGCATTGGGTTATTCTAATTCACATGTAGTAGATTAAGTATAAACATTACTGATTCTTTATGTATGTGTAAACATAATTTTCTTGACTATTTAAAGGGGAGACCCTGCTGCAATTTGCTCATCAGAGGCAGCTGTACTTTTTTTTTTTTTTTATAAAATCGTCAGTGACTAAATCACGATCTTGAAATTTTTTGGTCCAGTCACCCCTAATGTTATATGTGGTCATTGTACCATTGCTAAAACAGCAAATTGTAAATCTGCTGGTGGCATAAACCATTTGAACAGTACGTATATGTACTTAAGACATGCTGCAGATTTGGCTTTTTTTTGCTTTCCTAAATGACCCAGTTTCTGTTAAACAACACAGAGTCACTCCTGCTCATGTTTCTGCCTTTCCCATTAAATTGAAAAGCCAATAAATAAAATCCAATTTGCCAGATCCACTGGAAATGAAAATTGCAATAGTGACCCAGTACAAAGATTACAGAAGTAGCAGAGAAAAGCCCAAAAGAGAGAGCAAATGTATCAGAGGAAGAGAAATTAACAAAGCGAGTGAGCAGCATGCGGGTGAGAGAAAAGAGAAAGAAAGCCAAGATTGGTACTGCGGTCTGATTTGATTTCTTGCGTTGATATAATGGCTTTTCGTTTTCTATTAATCTTCCCTCTCACCAAGCGACAGAGTCAAATCGGAGTATTAGAATCTTGCCACTGGGCAGTGTGCAGGCTATTAAAACATCATTACCATCATCTCTCATTATTCAAGGAATGTGCTGAAGGAATTGCCTCAGTAATGAGACCAACCTGAATTTCAATACAGTAAAGCTTAGAAGGCCACCCTCATGCACATATCCCCCAAATCCTTCCCACTCAACCATATGCACAAACACAGTCTCACTATTTTAGAACACTTTGTGTGTTAGTTTGACGTGTTTTTTTCTTTTACTTCTCTCACCTGTTCATTTAAATATTCTTTAAAAACTGTCCAGTGCTCAACAAGTTCTCCTTTTATGAATTCATGCTTCTTTTTGTTGAATTTCTCCCTTTTTAGAGATGCTTTCTACTCTACAGAATATGATGCTGTCTGCAATAAGTTTTCTTTTGATGTAGACTGAACATAAAAACTACCACATAACATTGTCTATCTTGATGTTGTCTGGACTTAATGTTCAATCCACCTGTGAATAATAAATGGCTGCATTCCAGCTTCTCTGCTCTTTACTGTTTTAGTGCCTACACTATTGCCTTGATATGCAAAAATATAAACTTCCCAAGACAATATATATTAGTAGACGAGCTCCAAGAAAAAGAGGTTATCAAGGGTTCCCGTTGAGTTTAAAGCTTGTTGTGTGGATTTTTATATCTGTTGTGAATTACTGCCCTGATGAAAGGGAGGAACATTGCAGTAATTGTACATATGGGCTACCAATAATGACCTGTAGATGGCACTCTATATATTGGCATAGATTTCCTAACTACAATGAGTATGATCTTATTTGAGGGATCCTTAATCGAGAAACATCATCAAGATGGCTTCAGTACGAATTTGTTCTGTAGTCATTAAATATGTGTTACAGGTCAAAACTGAGAGTCTGCTACATTCACTTTACAGGAACTAGAGTTTAAGATACAGTTTTAAAAAAAGATGAAAAAATGAACAATTAAATGAAATACCCATTTCTTCTTCAGAAATATTTACTCATTGCAGTCATCTATAAACAAGCTATAAGTAATTATGCTACAAAATAGAGGTCAACTTAAAGGTGTAAAATTCTTGTCACAGTATAACATATATGTGTGTGGGTTTGAGGGATGATATGCAGTGCACCAAACCCCAGTTGAAGCAAAGGGTGAATGCAAACATAAAAAACTAATAATTTTGTATCAATTAATTTATATGGGGAAATGCATGCAATAACGCAATGTAAGGAGAGGATCTTGAATTTGTTTCTGCAGAAAATAGAAAAGGGTAGCAGAGAGAACTAATATTGTTCAAAAACGTATACAATTTTGATTTAACAATAAAACCTAAAAACACTATGTGTGACTTTACCATACCAACTTAGCAATAGCAGCATCTGGCAGCTTCATCGAGATGAAATATTGAATCTGAAATCTGAAAATGTCTTTTTGGATCGGTAGGAAGCAATAAACCATGGAAGGGGAACAAAGTAAAAAATAATAAAATATGCTAAAGCTCATAAAGATTGGACCTTCATTCACTGTAAATGGGTATTATGGAGTGACAAATGTTTGTTTTATATATTATGGTCCAATCATTGACACTACATTATGATGGCTATGATCACGTGGGTTTGTCTCTGTTCTTCAGTTTCCTGTCAATGCATGTGCATTAGGTATACTGGCCACTCTAAATTGTAAAAAAAAAAAAAAAACATCTTACATAATAAGCTAAATCAAATTAGTTTTTATAGTATATGTTAATAGAAATGAGGCAACACTGAAATGAATCCATATTTACTGAATTGTTTTATAATATTATGCACTGTGAAGGGAGAAATAATCATAGCTTTCCAACGTTTGTTCACTGGTGATCATTCCTCCTCAAAGACTCAGCCTTTCATGCTAACATCACCTGAAATGACAACACACTGTTATTAACATGTTTTAACCTTATTTCCAGCCCTAAAATGACCCCATTGAAAAAAAAATTCAGACAATTTTTTTCAGGTATAAACATAAAATATTTTGAAATATGAAATATTTTGGATTCACATTATCAGCAATGACATAAAAGTCAAATCTAAGACACTGTTTTTTGTTTGTTTTGTTATTTGTTAATTATTATTACTAATATTATTATTATTATTATTATTAATATTATTATGATTTATTTATTTATTTATTCCAGTTTTTCAGCATTTTCCATTTCTTTTCTGATTTGGGATTGTATATTCAGTATGTTAAATTTAATGTAATTCAGTATTTATACTTTAGTATTTTAGATCTTTTAAGCAAACACTTTAAACACGCAACTTAATCATGCATAACCAGAGACTTCTGAGGGTTAATATTCATTAAGGTGGAATAATACAAGCTCTGAAATGATGCATTATGTACATGTACTTGCACTGCTTAATCTAAGCTTGTTCATTTCCAAGCAGCCAAGCGCGGGGGCTTTGATCTTATAACGCTTTGCATTTTAACAATGGAATTTGACACAGATGTGGGGCATACCAGATCAGCGAGCAGCCACACATTAGAGCTCTGTATAATCCATGGTTGGAAATCTGGGGGCTCTGTTGAACTCTGTTGACTAATTAACGGATTTTTAAAACTGAGAAACGGTTTAAAGATCACTCTGCTATAAAGTTGCAAAAAAAAATGCATATGTAGATAGAAGTCAGCATTGTACAGATTCAGATTTCTTCTGAAGTATGAAATCAATCTGAAGCAGGACACAAACTGTGTGATCAAACTGCATTTGATTTTTATTATTTCTGTAAACACACTACTTAACCCAGTAGTGTTTAGTTGTAGTGTTTACTGTTTTCATCTTTCATGCTTTCAAACATATCTCACGGCACATAAAGAAATCCCCCAGTAAATCTGTCTCGGTTCATGTGAGTTTTCAGTAAGATTGCTTTTATTGAGAGTTTTCTAAAATGACTCTAGGAATAATAAATGGCAGAGAAATGTTTTCACATTATTATTTTTTTTTTTGCTGAAAGATGGTAGGGCTCAGTCCTGTTATAACAGTGCAACCTTTGATGCGGATCAAGAGATTAAATATTTTTAATTATGTTTTATTGCAGTAAGTATACACCAATAAATAACTAGCCTTTTGAACATTAAAACATTTGGATATTGAAATGGTGGGCCAGTGTAATGAAGGTGAACTATAAACACATTCTTGAAGTATCCTTATGTAGACTAGCACAGTGAATGATGAAAGTCAAAGAAATACAATGGTGTAAGATTCGTTGGAATTATAAAGCTAATTTAAACTTCAGACAGCAAGCGAAATAAGTGAAGCAACTCTGGATTACAAACAGACTCATCTTCTATTTTGACATCAGAATGGCTTTCAAGCTGTGAACCACCAGATCAGGCCCAGCCACTCTGGTACAGTCAGGCAGACAATGGAGGAGCCAAAAACTGCAGGAATGAGGCCAGAATTGCAGCCGCTGTCAGTGGTGTTCTCTAAATCAGCCTCATTATTCTCCAGCTCCCACTTCTACAGCCACTTTTCAGATTATTCATCACAATCCTCGGATCATACAGGGAGATGATTCTCCAAATTCAACATTTAATACTCTTTAGTATATTTATATTACAGAAACTACTCAGTAGTAGAGTTGTGTCCCCAATATAGTCATCAAGGAACATGTACCCAGTCTGACTGCATTTCCATTTAGTATTTTTGCACACATTCATACCCAGAGTGACTTACAAAATGTCCAAAAAGTTAAAGAAACCATGATACAAATACTCAGACAACCTATACCTCATACTCGTTAGTCTAGAGTATTTCCTAACGACTAAAAAGTGTTTCCCAAACCTTTTTTATGCAGTGCCCAAAAAAATTACAAATCACCTTTACAGTTGAATTAGTACAAGTGAAGTGTTATTTATCTTAGACATGTATTTTGCCTTGTTACACCCCCTACAATAGCTCCCCACTTTGGAAACTACTGGATTAGAGATTAAAGCTACTCGGAGTATACAATACATTCCTCCATTTCACAATGTACGTGCAAATGCAATAAAAACTATGAAAATAAAGACATACACAATACAGGTAAGTGCCGTTTTATGACCATCTAATTAAACGTGATAAAGCGCCAATCAACGTATTCACCTCAACAGCCAAATAATGCTAATGATCTACAAGCAGAGGTGGGAGTTTAGGCAAATGTCTGTCTTTCCAGTGTGTGTTTTTAAATGCTCATTAGCTCCAGTTTGGACAAATGATTGATATAACTACCTTGATGTGTTTAGTGACATTTCTGTGCAAGGTATTCACTGTGCTGCTTATGTATAACAACTTGTAGACTTGCATGCCCCATTGTTCGCCACACTGTATAACCTATAACTACATAAACTGGTTCACATTCACATGTTGAGTCTCTGTTTCATCTGTCTCATCTCCCATGTTGTTCCATGTCTTCCAACGCATTTTTGGCTTCCATTAAACAAAAGTATCAGGTCCATTATGCAATCCTCTTAAATATTATGGATTTCCCTTACATAGGGTATTAACAGTACATTACTGTATTTTCTTATAATTATTGTTATTTTTTATATGAAATACTGTAAATTACAAAAGGTTTAACATGCGTATAACATTATAGGCTTGATTCCTTTCTTATATACATTACAGTACCCTTAAAACACTATGTGACTGGTAATTTTTGTAATTTTTAACATTGCTCAACGACCTGAGCTTACAAAGCGCAGCTTACAGAGTCCAATGTGGTCAATAAACTGCACACAACTGTATACAAGTACAACAAAAATATATTTTAAAGACTTATGCAGAAGAATGAGAGATGCTCTGGTGTGGTAAGCTCGTTGTAATAATGTTGAGCCAGTACACTGAAACGTCGAGATCTGGCCTTGAGGCTAAAGACCTGAGTTGGTGTACATGTGTGTATTTCTAAATCAAAGAGATTCAGGAGAACCTTTTGCTAGGCCAAGAAATTTAGTGAAATCTTGGTTGCAAAGGGAAGTCAGTGAAGTTACCTGAGAAAATTTTGTCTGGTTGTGAACCATGTCAACAGAGACACTGTAAATGTAGGAGATTGAGACAAGAATTGACTAGATACTGCATAAAATATAAGATGGATACTTGTTGTGAAACCTTTGAGGCAGTAAATGAAAAGTAAAGTTCAGTATCGTCTGTGGAGCAATAACACAAGAAGACATTAGGTCTAATCGCTGAGCCGATTGATTACTGTACAGGGAGAACAGGAGTACACTAGCTCTGCTCGCCACTTTGTAATGTTAAAAATAAAATGTTATGTTTTGATGACAGTGGTCATCTTTCTGATTAACTTCTTTGTGGCTGGAATCATACTGAAGTAACATAAGTAACTAAAATGTGCAGCGTGGAGTTTATTTTAAATGTTTTGGTCTTTTATTTCATGAAAGAATAACATTATCAGACTTTATATAAATATGGCCATATGGGGATTGTTTTACATGTTGTCACTATTAAACTACTACTACATTACAGCTTCATCAAGGTTAACTTATCTTGTGCTATTTCTGTTAGGGCTCGCGCCGTGAGCCCGTTTTCGTTCTTCGCCCCGGTTTGTTATTTTACCCAGCTCACTTAGTGTTCTGTTTCCGTTTTTTCCTTACTTTACTCATGCCGTTTTTTTTTTTATTTACCGCAGCGATCGATTGGTTAGTTTCATTTGTTACGCAACCTGTTTTCGTTAATGACGTTTATGATTAATTAAGTCCAGCTATCACATTTGTGTTTGTGGCCCATTGTGTTACTGATGTTGCGTTCGTTAGGCGAGACTTTTTTTATTGCTTGTTTTGTGTATCCACCGACTATCATATTTAAAGAATACAATGCAATTTTGGTATTTCTCTGATCCACCGCAGCACCAATGGTTGAAGTTCAAAAAAAAATATATATATATATATTTTTTTTAGCTTTTTCCGCCCTCCGGTGGGGAGGCAACGGTTTTCTTCAGTTCATTTGATTTTTTTCCAGATTCATTTTAATTTAATAGTAGGTTAAATAAATTTTATTTTTAAATAAAAATGTATTTTATTTCTTCCTTCTTCCTTGTATTAATTCCACATAGTCCTCGAGAAATTGAAAAGTGCTATTTTTTTTCCTCCCTCCTCAGTAGATTCTTAAGTAGGGACATCCGAGAAAGAAGCAATTAAAAAAGTCTGGCCTTATCAATGTTTCCCCCTTTATGCACGCTTTGGTTTTGTTTTGTTTAGTCCTTTATAGACTCCGCCGCTGGCATTCCCCAGCAGCTGATGGCATGGATGGATGATAGAGGCTGACCCCGGATCCGCGGCTGTTGTAGCCCGCGTTAGGATCTGCGACCAGAGAAGTTGCGTCCATCCGTATTCTCGGCCACTAGATGCCACCCCCGTATCCATTTAATGGCCACCACTGGATCCTTGGCAGTCAGAGGCCGTCTCTGGATCCTTGGTCATAAAAGCCGACCTTGTCTCTTTTTTATTCTCTTTTTTATGTTCTTTTTGTTTAGGCTTTTTTCAGTTATTTGTTGATTTTAGGGCCACTCGCTGCAGACCCCCTGCTCCCTAGCCATTTAGAAGCACCCCGGCACCAATGCCGTCATACGGACACTCGGCCCCATGCCGCCTCATGGACCCTAATGGACCCAGCCCTTCCGCGGACCCTTGGCACTCAGCCATTATGGGTCCCCACGACACTCCAGCCGTCTTTGGGACCTGTGGCACCCCATTATGGAACTCTGGACTCTCGGCTCATTAGCCATTACTGGACATTTCGGACGGGACTATTATCCATTTCAGTTATGCCTGACTTGTTGTGTTTAATAAATGTTTCTTTGTTTCCCTTATTTGTGGTCTGTTTGTGAATATTGCATTTTGGGTTCCGATTCTAAAACCTGTGGGGATCCTGGGGATTTGGCGAGACCATGAATGGTCTTGCGAGATCCCCAAGACACCCCCACGTAACCATTTCTTTGTTTTGCATTGCTACCACTCTCTTGCCTGTTGATGTTGTGTAAGTACATACCTCTTAGCTTTTTTTTATTATTACATAATGCTGCATTACTCCATTTTGCTTTGTATTTGTAATCCCTTCTTGTGTCCACTGTTTGTTCTCCCTTAATGTGTTAGTCCTGTCTGCAGGAGTAGTATGATTATGCATATTTGTCCTGTGTCTAGGTTCTAGTCCCAGCTTTCTACTTGCGTCTGTCCTATCTATCCTTATTTTCTATGCTTCATGGTCTAGTTGTGTTTTCCTTTTTCATGTGCAGTACCATTGTCTTGCCCATCTCTCGCTACTGTGCCTGTTCCCCAGCCAGTGTTAAAAAAAGTATTGAGCATTTCATGATGTGTAGCTCTGTTAATAAATAAAGGTTTATATAACACGTTGGCTGTCATCTTCATCGCCGAGTGAATGACAAGGCGAAATGTTAGTACAGCAAAGTGGTTCAGATATTGGTTAACAATGTACAATTGTTAAAATTAGTGCATTAATACCATGAAAAAACTGATGGTGATAAATTAAATATCAACTTAGGGTAAAGATTAACTTAATGTAAACATAGTCTTAACAGCTAGAGGCCAGCTGTCACATTTGCAGGTTGGAGTCTCGACTCTTTTTCCAATGATGTTGCAAATATTGTGTCATAAAAGTGTCATTCTAATTGATATGGTTTACTAAGTACTGGATCCAAAGCAGGACAGTTGCAGATGAGTTTCTATCTGAGAATTAGACTCTTATTATATAGATTATCTATATATTAAATTCAATTAGATTATATTTGTGGCTGATATATGACGTGGGGAGAAACAATTGGAGTTAGATATACTGACAACACATCTGAGCAAAAAGGAAAAATAAAAACAAACTTATTTAAAGTTAAATGCACTCATTTCTTACAGGTTATGCATGCTTCTTAGTCGGTAAGCTACTCTATTCTGAAATAAATGCTCTTGTCATGAATATAACATTGTGAAAATACATTGTGCTGTCCCATAAAGACAAATGTACAGTGCATCCGGAAAGTATTCACAGCGCTTTACTTTTTCCACATTTTGTTACGTTACAGCCTTATTCC